>MU194425.1:0-12430 GCA_016904865.1 Pissodes strobi
TTTTTTTAATAGCAGTTGCATTAAGTATATGATTTGTTTTCTACTTCTTTATTACCTAGCAACGTATAGGAAAAATAAATTTCAGTATAATCGAAAATGTCTTCATTGACTTTATTCAATTAATAATAGCTATTATTATTATTAGTATTCTAACCCGTAATGGTGTAAAAGCACTTATTGTATTGTATAATAGGCGCGAGAGAGATAGATCTATGAAGAAAAGTGAGATACTAGAGTGCTCGGGAAGCGAGAGATCGGCCGGTCGCTGCTTGAAGAAAATTACTTTTTTACATTTAATTCTATTTTTCCATTACCATTTGAGAGAAAAAAAAAATTATTCATGCACCTATGTATTCTAAATACTTAAGGCAAACTTTTTGCAAGAATAAAAATTTTTGATTTGAGCCTTCATTTCGGAGAGAATGCGAGGTGAATACAAAAATGAGTATATTTCAACCAGATTTTGCCCAGGTTCGAAGCGAGATATTTCAATTTTTTGATTTATTTTTCCGTAAGGGCCAATGTAATCTGCATATTTCAAGCAAGGATAAAAAATATAATTCGTACAAAAATGTAGATGAATTATATATGAAAACATTCATAATTTAATATCCTACACGTTCATATAATAATCTCGATTTTTAGGTATACTGCCCTTTTGCCCGTTATGATTTTTTATTACCTTCGGATTTTGAATTAATATAATAAAGCCTTCATTCTGTGAAAATTTCAGCTTGTAACCCCGAGGTGCCCACAGAAGTCAAGATAAGTTATAAGTAGCACTCTACTATTACGCCAGAGTGCTCCCATGCGCGCCCTTCTGTTCTATAAATAAATCGCTTCCTATAGGTGTCGCCCAACCTATGCCGTTTCTCCGCTTTGCACGGCAATCGCGATACGTTACCCGCGCACTTAATGGCGAAACGCATAAGCCAGAAAGATACAGTAAACAGTAGTACAGATGTTTTTCGGATGAAGGGTAGATAGGCAAGAAGGTTGTGAGCGTTAGCGACGAGACTAGCGTCAGCATGTAAAAATTGTAAAACAGTTCACCTTAAAATCTGGATTAAAGTTGTAAAATTGAACTTTAGTTTTAATTAACCCAAGTGGGGATATCTTTAGGCAACCTCAAAGCTTTCAAGATCCCTGCACATACAGTTTTTGGTCCTTCGAGCCGGATATCAAGATGAAAACCAGTTGAAAGTACCTCAAAAACACGTGAGAAAATGGCGCTCATACCTACCTGTTGAGCTGGGGAATGATGCAAGATGCAATACCGAATGGAATTCAATGGAAATGTGAAAGTATAAGGTCAGGCCTATCCAATATTATCCTATACATTTAAACCAATATCGAAGCTATTTGAACCACCACATTTTTTAATTTTTAAACAGCATATTTATTGGCTACGATTTGACTGTCCTTTGGTTATTTTTATAAGCTGGATACTTGGTTTTTTCTATTGAATTTTAACAATCCTAGACAGCCATTTGTTTTAATGTGGTCAGGTAAACAATAAACCCTCATGAATTATTGTTTATTTAACCCATATTTTTGAAATAAAAACCCAGCCTAGTTTTTATAATTTTTAACCCCAATAAACCTCCAAAATGACAAAAAAAAAGAACCTCAGCAAGATCAAGTTAATAAAGAACAACTAGATATTTATAATATTCTCGTAGGTCGCCGTGACGCTCTAACGAATCAAATAAATAGATTTCAAGCCTTTTTGGAATCTAAATGCTCCGCTTTGGACAGCCCTCTTCTAAAAATAGATTTAAACGCCCGTTTAAGCAGAATTGAAGCTATTCTTGGCGAATTTGAGCATGTTCAATTAGAAATCGAGCAAGTGTGTCTTAATAATGAATTCGAAGAATTAAACGAGCAAGAAAATGAGCGCGAAGCCTTTGAAAATCTGGACTATGATAATATTTCTAATGCTAAATTAATTCTAGAAAAAATAAATGCCTTGCATGTAACAGTTCCAAAGGACCAGGTGATTTCAGGCCCAGTGGCGCACTTACCCTTTTTTCAATCAGGTGGTCAGTATGGTCCACGTCTCCCCCCTATACCGTTACCTAAATTTAGTGGTTCTTATGAAACATGGACCAATTTTAGGGATACCTTATAGATAAAAATACACAAATTAATAATGTAGAAAAATTTTATTATTTGCAATCTGCTTTACAAGGGGAAGCTTCTCAAATTATTGGCTCTTTAGCTGCTACTGACAACAGTTATACTACAGCATGGTCTCTGTTGCAAGAAAGATACGAGAATCGAAAGACAATTATACATTCCCATGTCAAATGCATTTTTGATTTGCCCATTATTAAAGAAGAATCATATATACAATAACGAAAGCTTTTAGATTCATTTCAAAATCATTTTAAATCGCTGCAAAATCTGAACGAGCCTGTAGACCAGTGGTGCACACTTCTTATTTACCTTTTAAATTCTAAATTGGATTTTAATACCCGTAAGGAATGGGAAAGCTTTTCTAAGGATATTGATAGACCAGCAACACAAGATATTTTAAAATTTCTATCACAACGTTGCCGTTTCCTAGAATCTTTAGATTTTAAATTAAATACTAAGAAATCATTTGGTAAATTTGAAAAACCATTTGAACACAAGACGTTGGTCTCTCAAAATTCTATTTCTATTTGTCCTATGTGCAAAGATAAGCATTTTGTTTACTTTTGTAAAAAATTCATTGATTTGCCTGTATCAGGTAAGTTTTTTGAGACAAAAAAGGCAAATTTATGTACCAACTGCTTGCGGCCAGGACACCGGAATGGAGAATGCAAGTCAGCTCGCACCTGTAGACAATGTCAAGGTAAACATCATACACTTTTGCATAACGAATCTAACCATAATTCAGATGTTAATTCTAACCCTTATAAACCTTCTTATAAATCTGATTCGGGATATATGCAACACAATCAATCACCACCCAGCCTAGATGCCAATTTGAATCCTACAAAGGTTTCTAACTCTAAAACTTTAATCCTAAGCGAAAGGGCAAATCCTCAAATTGCATCTTGTGGTTCTAATCATAACCTACATAATTGTGCAGCATGTAATAGCGCAACTTATGCAGATTCAAACCTAACTTGCCCCAATGCACCTATACATTCCACCATACCGAATGGGGGTCAAAATACTCAAAATTTGCACTGCACCAACCAAAATCCTAATTCCTTTGTGCTTTTATCTACTGCATTGATATATGTCTATGACAAAAATCACAAACCCATACTTTGCAAAGCTATTCTGGATAATGGCAGTCAATCAAATTTCATTAGTGAAAAATTATTTAAAAAACTTGATTTGCCTTATCACTCAATAAGTATGTCTGTTTCAGGCATCGGCCCAGATGTTACAAATCTCAGCAAACGCACCCAACTGCACATAAAATCCACTGTAAATAATTTCTCTGTAAAAATACCCACATTAGTGATTAACAAAATCACAGAACTCACACCCCAATTTCCCATTGATCTTTCTCGAGTAGAGTTTCCTAATGATTTGCTTCTTGCTGACTCGGAGTTTCACACGCCATCAGAAATTGATGTTTTAATAGGCGCCGGTTTATTCTATGACCTTCTTGGTCCGAAACAAATAAGAACCGGTAAAGGTAGCCCTATTTTACAGGAGACTAAGCTTGGATGGGTCATAAGCGGTCCAATATCCTTACCAGTGAATGTTTCCTATAATAACACCCCTAGCCAGTCACTTGTCAGCACCAATTTACTTCAAAACAGTTTAGAAAAATTCTGGTTGACACAGGAAACCACAGAACAAATTCCCCAAACCCTTTCTAAGGAAGAACTTGAATGCGAAGAAAATTTTCAAAATACAACTCGTCTTGACCCAACCGACAGATTCACAGTAGAACTTCCTACTAGGTCTACAGTTTCTGAGCTAGGTGATTCTTTGCAGCCTGCCTCAAGGCGTTTTCATTCGCTAGAAAGAAAGCTTGACAAAAACCCTGAAACTAAAAGAGCTTATGCGGATTTCATCAATGAATATAAATCCTTAGGCCATATGTCTGAAATAAATCCTGACCAGCCTAGTTCTTCTAAATATCCAATCTATTACCTTCCACATCACTGCGTGGAAAAGCATGATAGCACCACGACACGCTTGAGAGTCGTTTTCGATGCCTCGTGTGTTTCAAGTACCGGCCTATCCCTGAATGACACCCTCAAGGTCGGTCCTAATATTCAAAATGATCTTTTCTCAATCCTTTTAAAATTCCGTAAGTATGATTATGTCCTTACTGGCGACATCGCCAAAATGTACAGACAGATTCTATTAGATCCCAGCCAGCGCAACCTTCAGCGCATAATATGGTGCGATGACCCTAATGAGAAACTTCGCCATTTTCAACTTAATACCATCACATATGGAATGGCTAGTTCCTCCTATCTAGCTACTCGTTGTATAAAGGAAATTGCTGATCGTTCTGCAGATGATTATCCCCATGAGAGCAATGCACTTCGTTTTGACTTCTACGTCGATGATGTTTTAACTGGGTCTGATACAAAAGAACAGCTTATCACCTTGCGGAAGAATCTTATTAGTTTGCTAAAAACCTACGGACTTGAATTGAGAAAGTTCTGTTCGAATGATCCTGAAGTACTATCTGATTTAACTTCTGAAAGTTCAAGCAGTACTGATTTTATACTTAATGATTCTCAGAGCACAAAAACTCTAGGCATTTCTTGGAACTCTAATCAAGATTTGTTTATATATACTTCAGCCATTGAATCCCGCCATAAATCAGTTACCAAGAGAACAATATTGTCGCTAATTTCACAAATCTTCGATCCTTTGGGTCTCCTTGGTCCAATGGTAGTTCAAGTCAAGATCCTTCTCCAGAAACTATGGCTTCTCAAGATAGATTGGGATGAACAAGTTCCCTTAGAAATCTTTCGAATTTGGAAAAATTTTACCTATCATTTATCCCTAGTTGACTACTTTAAGATTCCTCGACAAGTCACAATTAAAAATGCTATTTTCCTTGAACTTCATGGATTTAGTGACTCCTCTATAAATGCCTTTGGTGCGTCCATTTACGTACGTTCAGTTGATTCACTTGGCAATATTGCTGTCAACCTTTTATGTGCTAAAAGCCGCGTGGCTCCCCTAAAGGCGGTAGCTTTGCCCCGTCTTGAGCTTTGCGGAGCCTTGGTTCTTTCCAGGCTAATGAATAGAACTGCAAAAATTCTAAATTGCGATGCGAATAAAATAAACTATTACACAGACTCCACAATAGTTCTTTGCTGGCTTTCTTTAGAGCCCCGCCAGCTAAAGGCTTACGTATGCAACAGAGTTGCTGAGATCCAACAAGTCAGCGATGTAAATAACTGGCATCACATATCCTCTGCTGAGAATCCAGCTGACATAATTTCCCAGGGCATAAGCCCACAGGATTTAAAAACTAGTTCTCTATGATGGCACGGACCATCGTTTCTTTCACTACCTGCCGAATATTGGCCTACCAAAACCCATATTTCAAATTATCACCGAAAAAAATTCGATCCCGAAATCCTAGAAATAAATCCTAAGTCTATAGTTTTAGTTTCAGCTGGCGTTCCTAGAAACCCACTCTTCGACAAATTTTCAGATTACAACAAATTGGTTAACGTAACTGCCTATTGTATTCGATTTATTCAGAACTCGAGAACAGCTAAGTTATCTCGTCAAGTCGGACATTTAATGCCTTTCGAGCGCCACAAAGCGTTAACCACCCTAGTTATAATAGCTCAAAATGAATCTTTTTCCAGTGATATACAAGATCTTAAATTCAGGACCAGCTTAAAACCCCAAAGTAAACTAAAATCCTTAACTCCATTTGTTGATGCCTACGGAGTTTTACGAGTTGGTGGAAGATTGGAATATTCCAATCTTGATTACCAGGCTAAGCATCCTATGCTATTGCCCCAAGGCCATCCTTTTACCCGTTTGATCATTATTCATGAACACGAAAGAAATTTCCACCCTGGAATCCAATCCACTCTATCCTTTATAAGGCAAAAATTTTGGCCTATACATGGTAAATCCGCAGTTAAATCTGTTATCGGGAAATGTGTAACTTGCTATAAACTTAATCCTAAATCTTTAAGTGCCCTTATGGGGGACCTGCCCGAGCCTAGAGTTAACCCTTCCAGACCATTCCGCCACACCGGCGTGGATTATGCAGGTTTTTTCCTAATTAAAGATTCTAAATTAAGGAATCGAAAATTCATTAAAGCTTACCTATGTGTTTTTGTGTGCTTGGCCACCAAGGCTGTGCATTTGGAGCTGGTCACGGATCTCACTTCTCAAGGTTTCTTGGCTATGCTCAAACGATTTGTTTCAAGACGAGGTTTATGTCAACATTTATATTCTGACAACGGAACGAATTTTGTTGGAGCGAACAGCGAACTGCGCGAAATATACAAAATTTACAAGACACCTAATTTTCAATCCTATCTTAAAAACAACATGATTCAATTTCATTTTAATCCCTCGAGATCTCCGCACTTTGGGGGTTTATGGGGAGGAGTTGTAAAATCATTTAACACTTTCGCTGCTGACAGTTCCAGCTGTGGTATTACCTGTGTGCTAAACTTTTTTTTTCTCATTTTGCTTCTATAAACTCTCTATATACATAAATATACTATATTAACTAATATATACTGGGTGTTAGAGAATTTTGAACACCTGACACGGATCCGTGTCATGCGCATATAGCAACAATTTTTGTGTCATATGCTGATCGACTTGGATTCGTTTTTTTATTTTAAAAACGTATACAGCGAATAAAAACTAAATTAACATAAATCTTAGCATTTATTGTACAGAGCATATCAAAATACGTAAAAACATACTAAATTTGGCAAATATACATAACTTGTTAAAATGTAAAAATAGTCATTCTGGAATGCTCCGATAATTTTAACGATAAAATATGGGCACCCTTTTAGCTCTTCATAAGTCAATTTCTTCGAATTTTTGCCAATAAATATCGTTATTTTAGGTTCCTAAGGTCTTGCCATATTATCCGCCATTTTGTCTTAAAATCAGCAGCAACAAAAACCTGACCCGAAAACGGCACGTAAAACAAGAATTCCCTATGCTTTAGCTATATGCTCTCAACCGTACGTTTACCTCCACCTGCTGCTCGTGGCGTACTTAGAGCTTAATTTTTATATTACGCGCGACACGGATCCGGGTCGCGCGCACATAGCAACATGTATGTGGTGACACGGATCCGTGTCATCAGCAGTCAAAGTGTTAAGCATCATTTGCGCCGTGTATTATCCGATAAAAATCCTCTCACTTACGAAGAGTTTTATACCTTTGTGGTTCAGGTGGAAGCGGTATTGAATTCCCGTCCACTCTTACCTATCAGCAACGATCCTAAAGACCTAGAAACGCTGACACCAAGGCACTTTCTTGTTGGCCATTCTTTAAACATGATTCCTGATGCCGATCTTCAACAAGTGCCAGTTAACCGTCTTACTCGATACCAAATGCTGCAGTCCGTGGTCCAACACTTTTGGCGAAAATGGTCGGAGCAATATCTTCACACCCTACATGAAAGATCCAAATGGCGGTTCAAAGGCAACCATGCAAACCTGCTCGGAGCTCTAGTTCTACTAAAGGATGAGAACAACCCTCCATCCAGATGGGCTACTGCGAGAATCATTGCTATGCATCCAGGCAAGGACGGAATCACGCGCGTGGTCAGTGTGCGTACCGCAAACGGTAACATTTTAAAACGTAGTGTGGTAAAGGTGTGCATCCTCCCTATTTACGACGAAACCCCGATTTGTGATCCTAAAGAGGCTTTACTTGTTAATCTGAAAGATGCTTAAGCATTAACCTTTATGAAATGCTACGCCTTAGCTTTAGTCCATATTTATTTTTGGATTTTTAGATTTAAATAACTCTATGTATTTTGTAACCTTAATTGATAACCATGTTATGTTTAACCTAGTTTAAGACTTGTTCTGTAACCTTTAGGCCTTTTAACTGTAAACATTTAGGTTATTGAAAGGTACCGCAGTGCTTTCAAGGGCGGCGGTATGATCAGATTTATGTTACGCCAGTGTGCTCCCATGCGCGCCCTTCTGTTCTATAAATAAATCGCTTCCTATTGGTGTCGCCCAACCTATGCCGTTTCTCCGCTTTGCACGGCAATCGCGATACGTTACCCGCGCACTTAATGGCGAAACGCATAAGCCAGAAAGAGACAGTAAACAGTAGTACAGATGTTTTTCGGATGAAGGGTAGATGGGCAAGAAGGTTGTGAGCGTTAGCGACGAAACTAGCGTCAGCATGTAAAAATTGTAAAACAGTTCACCGTAAAATCTGGATTAAAGTTGTAAAATTGAACTTTAGTTTTAATTAACCCAAGTGGGGATATCTTTAGGCAACCTCAAAGCTTTCAAGATCCCTGCACATACAACCCTGCTCAATAAAGACCTATTACATGCCTTCCCACTTTATATAAGATACTTACAACATGTATCACTAACAGAATTTACAGGCACACCCAGGAAAATAACATCTTAGCAGAGGAACAGAAAGGTTGCAGAAGAGATCACCAAGGGTGCAAAGAACAACTTGTTGTGGACTCTGTGATCCTTAGACTAGCTCAGAAAGACCATCGGAATATACATGCTGCTTTTGTGGACTACAGGAAAGCATTTGACAGTGTACCTCACTCCTGGCTTGTCAGGATCCTGCAGATCTACAAA
The DNA here is from genome assembly GCA_016904865.1 of Pissodes strobi. Classification (NCBI taxonomy): domain Eukaryota; kingdom Metazoa; phylum Arthropoda; class Insecta; order Coleoptera; family Curculionidae; genus Pissodes; species Pissodes strobi. The sequence continues at coordinate 8,757 of MU194425.1, forward strand.
GTTCACCCAATTATTGTAACCTTCCTTTCAACAATAATGAAAGGGTGGCGAACAAACCTACATCTGCAGATCGGTCAAAACTCTATCAGTATTGACGAAATTCCCATCTGTAGGGGAATATACCAAGGAGACTCATTAAGCCCGCTCTGGTTCTGCCTCGCAATGAACCCCCTCTCGACGATGCTCAATGAGACGAAATACGGCTTTAACATCAAAGCTAAAAGAAACACCAATTACATCATCTCTCATCTTCTCTACATGGATGATATCAAGCTATACTCAGCAAATCAGCGTCAAATCCAATAACCCAAACTAACCCACAGATTCTCCAAAGATATTTGTATGGAGTTTGGGTTGTCTGAATGCAAAACGCTTCACATTGAGAAGGGAATTGTTATAGACGGAGATGTGCAACTACCAAATGGTGAGATCATACAGGCAAGGAGAAACGTATAAATACCTCTGATTTCAACAGGTTAGATTACTGGACCACAAGCAGGCAAAGGACAGAATCCAGGAGCAATACACCAAAAGAGTGAAATCACTTATGAAGTCTGAGTTAAACGCAGGCAACTTAGTTCAGGCAATCAACACCCAGGCCACGCCTGTTCTGACTTACTCTTTTGGAATCTTAAGATGGACAAAAACCGAACTAGAAGGTATCCAGACAATGATGACGAAGAACAACAACCACCATCCTAAGGCATCCACTATTAGAACAACGCTACCCCGAAAGGACAGAGGAAGGGGCCTTATGGACCTTACCAACTTACACTCTCGGCAGGTGACAAAATTGCGTGAATTCTTTTACAGGAAAGCCGAAACATCGGGTCTACATCGAGATATATCCAAGACCGATAGGGATTACTCACCTCTGAAGCTCGCCTTGCCTGGAGCAGATTTCGATGGAGTTTCAGATACTGAGACGTTCGAACAATGGGCACAAAAGGCATTGCACGGACGACATCATTACGACCTCAATCAGCCTCATATTAACAAGGAAGCATCAAATAAATGGCTTACTAGCGGTACCCTTTTCCCAGAGACTGAGGGCTTCATGATCGCTATATAAGACCAAGTCATCAGTACTAATAACTACAAGAAGTTTATCACCAAGGTCGCCAACACCCGATCCGACAAATGCAGGAAGTGTCAAGAATCATCAGAGACTATTCAACATATAACAGCTGGTTGTACCGTGTTAGCTAATACCTACTGACTATCTGCATCGACACAATCAAGTATGCAATATCGTTCACCAGAAACTGGCCAACAAGTACGGTCTTCTCAACACCTATACACCGTACTATACGTACCAGCCACAGAAGGTTCTCGAAAATGACAAGTTTAGACTCTACTACGATAGGTCCATTATCACCGATAGACTGGTGACGAATAACAGGCCTGACATAGTGGTGGTGAATAGAAGAGTCAACTCAGTCCTTCTCGTCGACGTGGCCGTACCGAACACCCACAACATTCTCAACAAACATCACGCAGATCTCGCCATTGAGATTAAACAGATGTGGCATTGCGAAAAAGTGGAAATAGTCCCAGTTATTATATCATCAACCGGCATAGTGCCTAATACCGTGCACGGCAGCCTCACCAAGCTGGGACTACCCAAAAACACCTTCTCTGACATCCAGAAGGCTGTTATATTGAATAGTACCATACAGTACGCAAATTTATGATGTAATGGACGCTACACATATTGTCTGGTCGTTTCTAGAAAGGCGATCCCAGAACCTGCTTCTTGCCGTTAAGGCCGATGCATGCCTGTGCACAAGAACCGATGAATATCGAGGAAGCAAAAAAAAATAATATTAATAATAATAATAACAATAATAATAATACTAATAAAGGCTGATGTCATAGGTGTATACCTGCAGAACATTCAGTCAAGGAAAATAATCCGGAAAACCACTGCAATAGCGAACCCAGCAGGAATTTGCTTGGAAGGCCCACAGCACAGCACTATCAATGACTTGTGGAACTAAAAGACCTCTTCAGACAACATGCTAAGGCTAAAGGACCTCGACTTCGTAGGTACAACGAGCTTTCCAAGAGAAAACAACAAAATGCAGACTTCACAACAGACAGAAAGAATTTTTTCAGGAATTTGGACACACGCCTAAAAAACCCAAGCAATGCACAAGCCCCAGCCAACATAACAACTATTTGAGCTCTATCTGGTCAGAAGCAGTACACTACAGCAGATAGTCCGAATGGATAGCAGATGTTGAACAAAGTGCATCTGAAGTTGAGGAAATGTCTGTGGATCATTTAACAGCAGAAGATATTTGCCAGGCTATCAGGAAAACCAGCAATTGGAAAGCGCCGGGACCAAATGGACTGCACAACTTTTGGATCAAAAATCTCCCGGCATGTTTTCCAAGCCTTGCTCGATGTTTTATGGAAGCATTGGACGATCCTTTAAAATTCCCCAAGTTTCTTACAGAGGGAAACACTTACATGCTGTTCAGGAAGGGCGGCCCCGCTATACCGAGCAACCATAGACCAATCAGGTGCCTGTTGGTAGTATACAAACTCTTCACGTCACTTCTCAACAACCGAATATACGAACACTGCGCTACAAACAACATACTGGAGGAAGAGCAAAAGGGTTATATACGAGGATCAACCGGGTGCAAACATCAAATTTCCATGCAGTGCTTATAAAACAGGTTCAAACTAGGAAGAGAGATCTCAATGTGTGCTATATTGACTACCGATTCGGTCCCTCATGATTGGCTCATGAAGGTACTGGAGATTTACAAGATTTGCCTGAAAGTAAGAGGGGTGCTTCAACATCTCATGAGCATCTGGCAAACCAATATACTTGTCAACAACAACAACGCTGGTAAAGTCAAGATATCCAGAGGTATTTTTCAAGGAGACTCTTCATCACCTGTGTGGTTCTGCCTGGATCTGAACCCTCTTTCTACGCTACTGAACAACACGAATATTGGGTACAGACTTAACATCAGGAACGGGCAAAGGTTATCCCATCCATTGTACATGGATGACCTAAAGCTCTTTGCAGAGAACCAGACTGGACTGCACTCTCTAATTAATACCGTTAAGACCTTCAGCGGGGACATAAATATGTCATTTGGACTTGACAAATGCGCCATCATCAGCATCAAAAGGAGCGTCGTGGAAATCCAAAAAGATCAATACCAGGATATCGAAAACTTGCATCCCGAAGATACATACAAGTATTTAGGAATGCCTCAGAAGCAACATATCGACCACATGCACCTGAAGAATATGTTCTCCGAGAAGTACAAGAGAAGAGTACTCAAGGTTCTGAACACCAAACTTTCATCCAAGAACCAGATCACCACCGCTCTGGACACCTGGGCAGTGCCCGTCTTAACCTACACCTCTGGTATCCGACTGGTAATTTCGGCTGAAGAAATCACTACGAAGATACTCCCTAAAAATCTTCAGGATCTCGGATTATCCCAGAACATCATGGAATACGCGCAGAAAGCAGTTATACTTCAGACATGAATTGTTTTTCCACCAGGTTACCCCAGCCTAGTAATCAGGCTAAATCGTTACCAGCGAAAGCTGAGTTAACGTGGTTAATGATAATAATAATAATAATAATGATAATAATAATAATAATAATAATAATAATAATAATAATAATAATAATAATAATA
>JAEQML010067320.1:0-19202 GCA_016904865.1 Pissodes strobi
AGTTAGGAAGAATCCAACTAAAGTTGTATTTCGTGAGCATCTTTTTGCACCTACTTCAATACCTAAATATATTATATAGAATTTCGGAAAATTAGTATCGAATTCGTAATCAGTGACCTTAAAAATATATTTAAAGTGATTTTTAAACTCATAAAACCATTTTTGGAAAATATGGTCGGCCATATTGGATCCGCCATTTTGAATTTTGGAAAATTGGTACCGAATTCGTAATCCGTGACCTTAAAAATATATGTAAAGTGATTTTTAAACTCATAAACACATTTTTGGAGAATGTGGTCGGCCATATTGGATACGCCATTTTGAATTTTGGAATATTAATATTAATCCAAACTAACCCATTTTTGGAGAATATGGTCGGCCATATTGGATCCGCCATTTTGAATTTTGGAAAATTAGTACCGAATTCGTAATCCGTGACCTTAAAAATATATGTAAAGTGATTTTTAAACTCATAAACCCATTTTTGGAGAATGTGGTCGGCCATATTGGATCCGTCATCTTGAATTTTGGAATATTAATATTAACCCAAACTAACAAATTTTTGGAGAATGTGGTCGGTCATATTGGATCCGCCATTTTGAATTTTGGAATATTAATATCGAATTCGTAATCAGCAACACCGAAAACATAAGAGGCTCATTTTCAATCACGCCCGAACTATTTCTTCACTTATTGCCAACTTTTTACGATTTGGTTACAGTGTGGGCCGTCACTGTTTTTGCTATATATAAATGACTTGGCAACCATTGATATTGGCGGCATATTCACGTTACTCGCTGGTAATTTGGCTGACGGATCAACGCACTAATGCTATGACTTCTCTTATATCTGATGATATCAAAAAAATTAAGCAGACTCCTGCGGATAGGTTCTAGGACTGTAAAGCTTAAGTTTTGTGTTCACATAACAGCCAGCTTTCAATAACGAACTAGCATCATAACTGATTCAACATAATTTGGCTCGATCACTCTAATTTTCCCTAGTGGAATCTAATATAAGATACGGTGCGGCGTCTTGGGGTCACACCACTCAGCAAATAGTACAGTCAGTATTTATACTACAGAAAAGGTATCATTGTAAACCATTTTTCATTGAGGAGAATGTATTAAGATTCAGATGCATCTTCATGCTGGAAATTGTGTAACTCGTCTATCAAAAATATAAGAATACAAACGTCCATAAAAATATAAGTATATCAAACATTGATATACGTAAGTCTTAAAATTTAGAATCACCCTTCAGTTTACAGGAGTATTGAGAGTAACAGAAGATTTACCCGTTTGGCAGATCTTTTTACATGGTAAAGCCACAGCCGTCTCCAAGTCCGAGGACGGCTGTGGTAAAGCATACTATAGTGTGAGCGAATATTATGATGACGTTTCTTAATGTGTTGATTTTATTTTATTTTCTCTCAGATTATTTTTAAAATTTTTAATATTAATGCTAAATTTTTATTTTTGTGTTCATTCTGTTCATGATGATGTACTCAGTACTGGTTGATTAGAGCATTGCCTTTATACAAATTTTTACTAAGTACAGTAGAATATTTATTTTGATACTTTTGTTGGTTTATAATGAGAATTTATTCTTTATACAATAAAGCATTTGCGATTTATTGAAATCCTTGAGGCACACCACAATTCATCTCAGAAACAAAAAAAATCGTTTTGTGTTTTTATCTTTTTTTACTTTTTTTTCCTCAACTTTTGCCCCCGATTTCGACACTTTTTTTAATGTCTTTTTTGCTTTTCTCAACTTTTCTTTTTTCATAAAGCATTATTTTTCTTTCCATTTTTGCCATCCCCGATCATAGCTCAACTCAATCGATTTTTTCCGCCGAAAACAGCATTTCTTTAACTTTTTTGTGTTATTTTCTTTCCTTATTTCGTTTTATAATACTTTTATTAACTTTTAAATGAATTTTTTACGTTTTTATCAATTTTTTTCATTTTTTCGAAAATGATTGGGTATCCGAGGAAGTGCGTGGGGGGGGGTAAAATCCCCCCCCCCCACACTGATTACCCCGTAACCCAAAATAAACCCGCGATACGTGGTCATCGCTTGTCAGATTTTCGATCCGAGGCTCCGTTGCAGAGATATCGGCAAAAAAAGTCTGTCCTCCCCCATATGGTCAAAGGTAGTCCGTAGCTCTTCCCGTTCTCCCGAAATTAATTATTTTAGTTTTCCCTTCTCCCCCCTCTCCTGACCGAAAGGGGGAGGGGGTACGGAGTCCAGCTTTAGTCCAGGATCCTCATTTTACCCCGGCTACATGTCCTGAAAATTTCAGCCCTCTAGCTACATTAAAGTGTTTCACTTTGATTTCCGTTTCATTTGATTTTCAATTTTTCGGACTTTCCCTCGCTAAACAAGTTTCACCTTAAACAACATTTTTGTCAATATCCGCATATTTTAACGATTGCATCTAAATGTACTTGAGCTTTTCTGGAATGGTTTAATGTACGTTCAAATATAATTTTAGAAGTTTCTGGTTAGTTTTAGGTATAGCTTTTTATATAATTGAAATATTTTTACCTTTTTGTGCTGTTGACATGATTGTTAACACTTTTTTTTTCAAACAAATACCTTATAAAATGATAAATTCACTGATATTTCCGAACTGTTCTGACTTACACTGACCCTCTCAAACCCCTGAAGGTATATAATTAAGTTCAGTAGAATCGTTTTTGATATACAGAGTATGGAAGTAAAAATGTAATTTTTTGTTTCAACTGACGAGTAGCATATGAGTAAGATTGTTATTATCAAATCAACTATACTAACCATTTTTTCCTTGAGTTTCCTTAACTTGCTGAGTAGTAGCAACTAAAGTGCCCAATAATCGAGCTACTGAGCATCTAACCTCATAGTTGGATCCATCAAAAGCTCGAAAGCATAGAGTTGCCAAGCTTTCCAGTTCAGGGCCATGAAGGAATTGAGCATGCTTCAATAATTCGAGAAGACATTTTGACGCAGCACATCTGACTGCCATGTTGCGATCGACGAGGCAGGGTCTTGCTGCTTTGTATACATCTTTGTGAATGTTCATTGCTGCACTACCCATACCAGAACATACTATAATAAGTAAAATAAATTTTAAATCTTTATAAAATAGTTAATGCTGTGATACAAGGGAATTGCACAAGCGGATTGGGTTAGTTGAAGAAGAAAGAAGAATGGGATAGTATCATGGACATTCAATTGTAATAGGGACGACTCATATTATAATGGCTTTAATGATCAATTTCACACTGGTTCTTTTGTAGGTAAGCTTATCACAAATATTGAGAGTGTATAGAAGAAATATTTTAGTGTTAATAGGTAAAACAGATATAACTGCAATATTGAAACAGAATTTTTGCACTCGACACGCATTTCGCTAATCGTGTTCCATGTTAGTATCATCAGAGAAGATTAAGAGTTTTAATAATTGTACTCATCTCCTAATGATGTCAACAAAAAAAATAAACATCCTAATGATATGTCTAATTACCATAATAGTTAAGTCAAGTCAAAATGTGCTTTATTGTTACAAAACAAAGAAGATTTGTCATAAACAAAGCTAACACTAGAAACTAAAAACAGTACAAAGGTATAAAATAACCATTAAAAGATTTAAAATTAATACAAAAGTAAAATTTACAGTAAACACTTACAGGACATACAATCATACAGTGGTAATATAACAAAGAGTATAAAGACAAACTATAAATTCAAGTAAATACAGCAACGGTACACCTGTTAAATAAACATCTCCAAAACGCCAGTTTGGCAGTCAAAAAGAATCTTCAAAATATTCATCTAATATGTAGTATGCTTTCTCTAACAATAGTCTTTTAACTTTTTTCTTAAAAATAAGTTGGGAAGAGGATGCACGGATATTTACTGGAAGATGGTTATATATGTTAATGCCTTCGTAATACAATGACTTTTTTGTTAAGAGTTAATTTAGGTTGTGGCAGATGAAGCCTCCCCAAGCTTCTAGTTGGATATCGGGGGTCCCTTCTAAAAACTTTTCTCTGTTTTTGTAGATGAGGCATGCAGTCTCCAGTATATGTATATATATGCATGGAAGAGTGAGGATTTTTTCCTGGAGGAAGAGTGGGCGACATAACATATTGGTGGCTTTGATTTACATATGCAACGAATAGCTCTTTTCTGGATTATAAATAAAGTTTGGATAAAATGTTCACTCGCATTTCCCCAAAATGGAATGTCATAGCAAAGATGTGACTCAAATAGTGCATGGTAAACCGACTTGCCTATATTTGAGCCAAGCTCCTGAACACAAAGCCTTATAGCAAAGCAAGCAGAAGAGAGCTTATTGGCAAGCAAGGAGATGTGTGCATAAAACTTAAGTTGGTTATCAATAATCACTCCAAGGAATTTGCTGCCAGAGTGACACGCAATTTGAGTAGATCCTATGTACATGTCCGTTAGATTACATTTAAAAGGGATGATGTTAATATTAATAAGATTTAATGTCAACAGGTTTGAGTCACACCAACACTTTATACGATTAAGATCGTCTAGTATAGATTGTCGCAGTATAAGAGGGTCCTGATTATGCCACAGGATGGTGGCATCATTAGCAAAAATACAATATAATTTTAGTCAATTAGGAACTTTATGTAAACTACAGACATATGAGCTTTATGATGGTTATATAAGTGCAATAGAAGATAGTGTATTACAAGACCTCAAGAATATTTGGAGGTACATTCACACTACAACTCAAAATAACGAGTACCATCTACTCTCAGGTATGGAGGGGACATTCTTTCTGATGGGAGGGGTAATGCGAACATATTTGCAAAGTACTTCTCAGTTTATGTTCTTTGTCAGTTCTTGGAGTATTCCAACAGTTCTCATTATACCTCACACATTTTCGAGACCTAATCTATGTTGGTGATTTAGTTTTAAGCATTTCAGACATTTACGGCAATAAATAGACCAGCAAAAATCCAGATGGGATACTCTCGTTTTTCCTAAAAAATTCTGCTTTTGCTACTTCAAGACCTTTATGGATTATTTTCAATAAATCATTATCCTTAGGTGTATCCTATGTGACACTTATTTTTAAAAACAATTGTGAAAAAATTAGGAGAACATCTTGCACCTTCTTGTTCAAATTTATAAATGATGTTGTCATTTCCTTTTGGCATAGCCAAATTTTATTATATGCTGACAATTTGAAAATATTCAAAAACTAAAACCGTGTGAGTGAGGCGACGCAGGATGATATTTACAGGTTTCATGAGTGGTATACTAACAATAGAAGCCAAAAATGAAAATACATCCAGGTTTCAAAGCGGTTGTCGCCTCACACAAATATTTACGACTGGACGACTGTGTCTGTAACAGTGATGTGAGTGATGAGAGTGCATTTAATTGGCGTGTTTCTCTTTGACTGTAAGGTGTCCTTTGCAGATCACCTAGCAATATGTCGCAATAAGGCACTTAAAATGTTAGGCTTTGTAAAATGTCATACAAAAGAATATACAAATATTAGGGCTCTGAAATTGCTGTACCTGTCTCTTGTAAGAACCCACATGGAAAACAGTACATGTTTATGATGCATGTAAATGCATCAGATTGTATTGAATATCCTACTCTATTAGATTTATTAAATATTAAAACCCCTGAGGATAGAAATAGCCATATTGACCAACTTCTTATATGTAACCTGCTTTGTGGCTATATGAATTGCTCTGATCTGAGGATGGTAAAGACTTTCTGTGTTGTAATAATATGATTCGACATCTTGGATTTCATAAATATCAGAGATTTAACAAAAAATATAAGATCATTTTATTAGCCACATCCTATTCTAAGAAAGATATGTCATAATAATAAGAGATATTTGCTTCTTAATACGACACTCACTGAGAATGAATGTCTGTTAAAAATTTTCAAATATTATAAGATTATTTACAGAATACTCATTTTTAACAAAAAATAGTTACATAAAATCTTGGCTGCTCTATTAGTTGTCCAGAAACTTCATAGAAGTGATCAAAATGATACACTCTGTATATGTACATTACTTGCAATATATATGTGATGATTTATAATGCTCTGCAGTATGTGGATGTTGCAGTAAGCATAACAGATAAATAGATATATTACCAAATTCACAACGCAATGGTCTGATATATCCATCTCTTGGCAACTTTACCAAGGACATAAATACCATAGATAACTTTGTTTCTATCTTCTTGGTAGTTACCAAGAGATGGATATATTGGGCCATAGTGTCATAAAAGAACTCTCATTAACTAAAGTAAAATATAATGTTTGCAAGCTTCTAGCTAATGTCAATATACCTTTCTCTAAGGTAAGCATTATTTCTATTCTGGTTTGAGATTCTGCATTTCTTAGAGATCTTATTAGAATTTGCACAGTCTCTTCATATGATCTACCCATCATCCTACCCAATTTCTCATACATAGTACCAACACAACATATTGCGGCCCTAAAATAAAACAGATAATTAAATTGATCCATAAAATATGATTTTATATATTTTAATTTCATATATTTTAAGTGAGAGACTATATATTGTTGAAAACAACCATATGATTAATTAAATCAAGTAGTTCTTTTGTATTATAAGTATACCAATATTATTAATGTTAAACATTCCATAAACTCCATTACCATTCTTAACACAGACCTTATAAGGGTTAAAAGTACCTAGGTAAGTAGGTCATGGGTTTATTGTACTTACAATCTTGTAGGCAAAAAACTTGGACTGTCATCTTTATTCTTCAGAATATCATTACATTGATTTACAGTATCAAATAGCAGAAACGCATCTCCTACAGAAAAGAGGGTGGCAAGACATCTGGCAATTAATTGTCGAGTTGGCGGGCCAGGAGATTCTTGGATGTGGTTCATTAACTGTTGCACCAGCTGCTTTTGGCACCCTTTAATATCATTCTACAACCACCAAATATATCAGCTGTGTTGTTATTCTAACAAATAATTAAAAAATTGTACCTTCTGTGCAGCTACAAGGACTTTATCCAAATATCTTAGCCATTCAAATATAAATACAGGTTTGTTAGCATCCGAGATTTGGGCTAGTGCTTCCTCATTCAATGTCAAGCTGTGAGATAGCTCCATTTTTAAAATTTTCTATAATTCTAAAACACTTTAATAGTTATGATAACAATTTAAATTTACACTAAATTGTTTACCTGTTATATGAGCATGAGAGGAGACGTTGTTTATAGGATCGTGACCGTGACAAATAATTTGGCCTTTTTGCTTACTTTATAAGTAGTGTCATGTCTATCTTTTAAAATTGACTCAAGTGCTGGAAAGAAACTAAATATTTTCATGAATTGAACAAACAGTAAAATAAACAACGTTGACCATTTGACACTGACAGTACTGACACTGACAGTACTGACACACTAGCCCCGGTGACAAGTGACAGTAATCCAAACCATGAGCATCATAGAAATAGGACTTAGGACTCCATTTCTATGATGAGCATGGTCTGAAAGTAAGCCGTATCTTGAATAGTCACTGTACCCGTATTAACCACGATTTACCGCTACCATGTCTTTATCTAAAGACAATGCCGCTACGGTTGACAAAAACAAATCGAAAATGCTGATTATTTTCGGAACGAAAAATCGCGGTAGGTTCACACCGATCTCCACGGTGTAGGTTCAAGCATAAACCATGTATAAACAAAGCATAAACCTAGGTTTATGGTTCAAGGTTGCCTGATAACTTCTTCGATCGACGCGTGACGTCATCGGTTGAAAGCCAACATGTGAAACATAGGGATGGCACGTTTTTGGTCGATTTGCTCGGCTATTTTTCAAGATAGATATATAAACCCGAGTATATTTATGGTCAGGAAGAAAAGTTTTTTTTTAAATACCTAATAAAATGCCGAGTGTTCCATTAAAAAAAAAAACACTTTAGAGGGCCATTAGCCTAAAGTTCATTTAAAAAAAAGTGATGAGATGGCGAGTTATCTGAATTGCTAGGTCTAACTAAAATGGAGTTTTATCCACAATACCGAAACAGAATGATTGCATTTGACGCGCGTTTCGCTAACCATGTTAGCATCATCAGGATGATTAAAACTTAAGTTTTAATCATATCCTGATGATGTTAACATGGTTAGCAAACGTGCGTCGAGTGCAATAATTATTCTGCGGTATTGTGGATAAAACTCCGTTCTCCCGTTTTAGTGCATTTTCCCGAAAGTTCCTAACCTAACATAGTTGAATTGCTAGGTATATCTATAAAATAATATTAAATAAAGGTACTGTGTTTTATTTTGTTTTTACTAAAATTAAGTTAGGTAAGAGAAAGATGTATGAACAATAATTAAACTAAATGAACAAAACAGTTTCAAAAACTAAAACGAATAAGCTCCACGTACATAAATATATATTTATTTAGCAGTTAAAAATAAGGCAAAAAGTCTATATAAACTTATGTCTGAAAATGCATAGTTTTTAAGATACAGGGTGTTAAAAGTTTTTAAAACTTTTTTTATAAATATCCTAAATATTCTTTAGGCGATTTTAATGAAGATTGGTGGTGTTCTTTGTAGTAATAAGGGGCTAATTTAGACCCAATTAGATTAAAATTATTATGCCTAGTGGCGTCTCGGGGGGTACCTTAACCAATATTTAAATGTGTGCCACAGACTTTTTTGTATTATCTATGTTTTTTTTCGGATTAAGGTAAAAATATATAAATTTTTTTTGTCGCTTAACTTTTTTCGTATCATCCTTCGTTTTTGATAAATCATATCTTATCATCATAATATCATAATATTTGAGTTAATCGCTTATTGCTACAAAAGTTGTATGACAATTTTTATAATCAAACTAAACTATTAAATCCCAAAAAAAGAACAGGTACACCCCAGTTTTTACCAGTTTGGTAGTTTTTATTTTTGATGTGTAAACATCTTATGCGGCGGTATGAGGGTAAATCTCGGCAAATGGAACGGAAATGTGCATGCGCAGTGATTAGGTTCATTCTGACGCCAGAATATAGGCGACCAATTCCAAGTAAGTGGTTGCCTATATTCAGGCGTCACGTGGCCTAAGGTGGCATTAGATTTTCATGTCGATGATGTCGATATAGGATATGTTTACACATCACTGTCTCGAGTACTCGCAGACTCGCTCAATTTTTTTATATTATCCAAGGCCATGCAATCAAATGGTTTATTTTTCTCGAAAACGAAGCAAGATACGAAAAAAATCAAGCGACAAAAAAAAGTATTTATAGTTGCTTAATCCGAAAAAATATAAAAACTGTAAAAAAGTCAGTGGCGTATTTTTTTACAACAATACTGATTAAGGTACCCCTGGAGAAGACACTGGATTTAATAAATTAAATTTAGTTGGGGCTAAATAAGCCCTACGAATAACACCATCAACTTTCATTAAAACCGTCAAAAGGATATGTTTTCCAAATCTTAGCAACTATTTTGCAAAACCTAGTCCACTACACTAATATATTCCTACACAACATGTTTATTGAAAACTCGTAAAAAACACAAATCAAACGGTAATCGATGCTTCTACTTCCGATCGATTTCAACAACTGACGTCACGGGTGCCACCTTCTGTCTGTCGCGAGCGAAGCAAGCGGAGGGCTATGCGTTTTTTTTCACTTTTCTAGCTCCGCCTATTAACTGTCGCTATTCACTATTGTGCAATGCTATTGGTTTAATTAAGAGCTATAACGGAATTATGTAGTGGATGTACTCTCGCTGTGCTTACAACCTCATAACCCAACTAAAATTAACAGCAGGCGGGCGGTATTATGGTTAACGTAAACGTTATTAATTATCCATACCGATTAAAGACGCCTTTCATAAAAGATAATTCAAAATAAGAGTCTGGGTATATCGGATGCGATATTGCAATATTGCGAAGCTTCATGTGTATTATATCGTTGTTTGCATAAAGGAGTATTACTGAAACAACGATTATATGATTCCTATGAAACGTTGACTATTATTTCACTTCACGCACGTTCCTCCGCTCGCTCCGGGGCGCAACCAAACGAAAACAAACCAAAATAAAAAAAAACAAACATAACATATAAAAAAAAATTGAGCGAGTCTGCTATTACTCGAAACTGATGTGTAAACATATCCTATAACGACATCGGTTGTAAAAAATGACAACAGCACGTTGTGTTCCAGGCGGTCACCCATCCAAGTACTAACCACGCCCGACTTTGCTTAACTTTAGTGATCGGACGACAACTGATATTTTTAACGTGCTATGGTCGTTACCTGTACATTTTAGCTTGTTCTGAGAATAAAAACAAACACATTCGCATTTATAATATTAGTTAGGATTCTTTAATAATACTTAACTTACTGGCAGCTTCAAAGTGGATTAATTCCCTGCACAAATTCGACACGAAAATCTAATGCCACCAGGAATAACATTAACATATGCACACAGCTTATTTACCTTATAATCTTGGGCCGAGATCCTTTGATTTGGGAAAGTCAATAAGCAACTTTTTCAAATTTTAGGAGAGGGCTATGACTCAATAATAGGCGCGTTCGGGATATTTATATCTAGCGACTATCCCATAACTCGCAGCAGTCAACTGTTTTCATGTACTTCGTGATGTAACAAATCGTTTGTATGCCTCTGATGGTCTCGAGGTTTGCATGGTTAGCCTTCATTTCGGCAACACGAGTTCAAACCCCATCGGTTCCTTTTTATTTTTTTTTTAGGTTATATTTCCAAACAGTTTTTTTCTTGATTTTGAGTATGTCTTGGGTTAGTTTGGGTTAGCACCTGGTTAGTTTCCTGTTCTTGAGCCCCCGTAGCGAGCGGAGGGCCTGCCAAAAGTGAATTTTGAAATGGTAAAATCCGAAAATTCGGACTTTTTAGGATGATAGCCGTGGCTTCGGACGAATTTGTCGTGGATTTTGAAGCGAGAATTCATTTTAAATTCAACCGTCCATTAAAAATAAGCTGGGCTGATCCAAATACACTGCGAATATAATATAATAAAAATAATACATTTGACGGTTCGTTTAATTTAAAATATGCTTTTTTATCGTTTAAAATCCGTTTAAAACGAATTTAAATGGCAAAATTGTATAATAATACCGCCTGGAGGCTGGAATCGGTTTACACATTCCGTCCCCACGTTTCCGTCCCCCCATTTCCGTCGCATTTGCCGAGATTTACCCTCATACCGCCTCGTACGATGTTTACACATCAAAAACGCCTGTCGGCAGTGTCGGCACTGACGGGAATCGAACCCGGGCCGTCGCATCACAGCTCTGAGAAAGCCACACTGCCACATCGTTATCAATATTTAGCCGCGTTCGTTTTTGTAATCTTTTTCCTCGATTTGCTCTAACATTTTGACAGGCACGTGACTTGGATTTTCCTTTTAAATACACAGACCTGGTGACTGTCAAATTTTCAGAGCAAATCTTATATTTCCGAATCAAAATTTTTCTCACATCATGATTAAATTATTAATCACTGGTCACTTTCACAAGAAAATGTAACTAAGAACTATTAATAATTATCACCGAGACGTCGGTGATAATTATTTATTAATTTAGAAAAATCCGCCCCTGTTATGTTATATCTTTCCATACATCTATTGCCATTTCTGTGGTTCAACTGTTACTTTTTGCAATATGTTTGTGGGTGGCAACTCTGATTGCACTATTTGCACTTCCTGAATCTCTTTCTCCTTCATCATAACATATTATTGGTAGTATAATGGTTTAATAAATAGTTTTATGTAAATATTTATAATAGGGCTGAATTTCTGTATTTTTATGAAGGCACAATTTATTTGCACAGCTCGAAATTGTGAATATAGCGACGGAGTAAGTGTATTTTTATTTATATTTAGGCACCTATCTACCTATATTAATAATTAATAAATTTGCTTTGCTTTTTGGGCGCTATCCCTCCGTGAGCTTCAAGAATGTTTTATTTTGCATAAAAATATTAAGAAATTCACAAGAGGAGCGAAGCTGAAATTTGATACTGATGGTATGTTCATTTATTCAATTTTGTACTCCCTTTATCCTTAAAAACGTCCTAACCTAAGCTTATGCCAGTAGCTTATATAGTTGTTGGTACATAATATATTGCAGTAGTACATAGTATTTTTAAAATTTGTAGTATGAATACAAAGAAAACTGTGATGAATTTTGTGTTATTTTACCTTATGTCTATTGTGGCAATAGTATTGTCTCGAAATGATCCCAAAAATGATCCAAGAAATGGCAGTGATTTAACTTTATGGATTGATGAGAAGCAAGTCAAAATGTTTAGTGGTAAGGGAAAAGGTAGAGGTAGACTTAATTTGGATGGCAATTACATTAGGTACTTGTATTGGTTTGATTTAAAGATTTGTAACTATTATTTTGCTTAGAAAAGTTGGTATCTGTAAAATAAAATTTATAAAATATGTTAATTTTAGGAGTATCAATGGAGATTTATGCTATAGTTAATGGAAATGTTTTGCCGTATATACTAGATCCAAACTTCGAAAATTATTTGCCAGTAATTCCCTCTGAAGTGAGCTATGTTAATTTCACTTGGAAAGCCGGAATCAAAAAATACAACTATAATTTTGACATATTGAAATCTTATGATGAAAGAATTTTAGAGGCGCCAGTCATTTCTATTAAAACCAAAGGCAGAGTGCCAAAAAGGCCAAAAGAATTTAGTGTATTTTTGCCATGCCTTGGAAACAGTTCAGGTATTGCTAAATTTGAAATTGGATTACTTATAGAAAACAGAAGAGGTAAATCACTAAATGGGACACCTTTAAGGTTGAAACTTAAAAAGGAATGCTCTTTCTCACAAAGAAGTAAGTTGAAGTTAAGGGTACTTGTTCATTTGTATTTTAATTTTATTAAAAAGAGATAGCATATGAAAAAGTGTTTCAAAACCTTTGCTATTTAAGTAAATCATTCTAGTACAATAATAAGTAAGGCAATACATGAAACTCAAAGTTCTTAATTCTATAGGTCCAGATCCAGAATGTGATAAAAAATGTGCCAATCAAGGATGGTGTAACCATGAAAAAATATGCCAATGCCCAGAGGGATATATGGGCCAATACTGCAAGACTGCTTTGTGCTATCCTCAATGTATGAATGGAGGGAATTGCACGTCTCCTGGTGTATGTAGTTGTCCCCCTGGTTTTCAGGTATGTCCTTTAAGGAGAACATTTACATATGGTTTAATTTTCAATCAGCTTTCAATCACTTAAGTACATATTCATTTTAATCTCAGTTGTAAGTGATCTGCAACTTCAATGACAATTAATTTATCTGAAGATCTTATGATTTACTTTGTATTGCAACATTACATGTTTTAAAGCTCTATATTGTTCATTTGTAAGATCAGTTATGGAATATGCAAGGTCTATATGGTCACCACACTATAACATTTATATTTATAAGAGTAACTAGAAAAAGTTCAGCGTAAATTTTTCAGATTTGTGGCATTTAAATTGTGAATACCCATTGAACAAATCAATTACACCGAAATTGAAAATCTCTTAAACATAAAATCACTAAGAGATTGTCGCTCACAAACAGATTTATATATTTTGTACAAAATCGTTAACAGTCTTATAATTTGCCCAGAGGTTTTAAATCTCATATCTTTTCATGTTCCCAAAGAATTGTTCATGACTCTTATTTATTTTTTTACTTTTTTTTTACTACTTATGACATGAAATCCTTTAACGAGAATGTGTAGACTTGCTACTGATAACTATAGTGAATTGGATTTTTTTAATATGACACTGCCTAACTTTAGACAAGTTGTTAGTAATCTCTCCTTGTAAATTTTAGTTAAGTGATACTAGCGCTTTGTTTCCTTGCCTAATACCTTTTACCTATTCCTACTTAAATTTTTAATGTAAAAATTTTGTAATTATTGTATAATCTGATTTTATTGTAAAATTAAGAAACTGATAAAATACCATTTATTTATTTATTTATCATTTTATTTCCATTTAATATATATGCAAGTTTTTTATTTATTGAATAGATGAGTATGGAAGAATGGTATTTCCCTAAATATTGTTTAAATGCCTAAGCGAAATAGACCGTGGGACGTTGATACTGGCTTACAACTCATGTTTTTCGGCGACATTTCGTTTTCGAACTATACATCATCAAAATTTTAAACCTTATGAGTGTAAAATATATAATATTGTTTTAGTTTTAATGCAAACTAAAAGATATAAAGAACAGGTATAAACTGCGGTTGTAAAAACTAAAAGAACACACGTTTGTTGTTATTATTTTAAATTTTGCAGAAGTCTAAGGAAGGCGAACGGAAAATACATTTGAAATTTCCTTATGCAAATAAAGATTTAATCCATTTTTACACATTGCTGTATAAAAAAATAGATGATGGTGGTCATATTAAAAGCACGTATATGAGAAAACAATGCGCGTCTTTAATGTCTCTCCTATCTACCTTACTAACTTTTAAAGCGCTCATTTCTTTGTTACAAAATGTAGGCGTACCACATAGCAATGGTAGAAATGGCGGACGAGCGCCATGTTGGAACTTTTAAATAGAAATATGAGTCTTGTCTTCAAACGTATCATTGAGTACTTTATGATTTCATAATATTAGACGGTTCTATTACCATTGAATACAACATGGAGGCGTTTTCAAAACTGACAATTTTTCATCTTTGACATGCCATAAAACGCAAACGGTCACAGAATTACAGTTTGGAGTGTGTGCACTTTCCCTCTTAACTTTTTAGAAGCTATTCTAGCATATACATTTTAAGTACTGTTAGCTGTAACTTTTTTTTACATATTTTGACATTTTTTGGCAGCAATGAAATGTAGCAGATAGCCTTTAAAAATACAAATTGAATTTCTCTATCTTAAACCGGCCGGATTTAAATTCTATAAAATTATAAAGTCTTTAAAAGATACAGACGATTTGCAGCATGACATCGATCAACTTTTTGAATGGTGTAATGAAAATTATTTATACTTAAATGTCGAAAAATCTGGAGTTATTTCTTTTACTAGAAAAAGAATCCTATCCATTGCCCTTATAATGTTAATTCTGCTAATTTAGAAAGTGTTTTTGGTTAAAGACTTAGGCATTTGGTTTGATTCTAAATTGAACTTTTTGGATCGTGTACAGATGGCTGTAAACAGTGCATTAAAAATGTTAGGTTTTATGATTCGTACTTTGAGAGATTTCAATAACATATGTTGCAAGATTTATTTTGTGCTATTGTTGGATCTGTAGTGGAATATGCAGTTCCAGTATGGTGTCCATACTATTCTACCAGTAAAAATGAAGTTGAAAGAGTGCAAAAAATATGAGATTTATTGCATATAAATTGGGTATAACATATAATATAACTATGATGATATTATGCAACTTTTTAATCTTCACACTTTGGATTCTAGACGTCAATATCTTGATTATGTACTCTATTTAAATCAGTTAATAATATGATCAATTCTCTGGAATTACTGCAGCTAGTGGTACTCCATCTTCCACAAAAATCTCTTAGAAATTCACACACATTAGCTACATATCATAGGACTAACTACGGTGTAAACACTCCATTATGTCGAATATCAAAATTGGCAAATGAAAATACAAATAAAAAAATATAGATTTCTTTAATATCAAATGTAATAAATTAAAAAAAAATGATATGGAAACTTACAAGACCTAACTGTTAGTGAGTTTTAATCTGGGTGATTACTACTTGTTAAATAGTTGTAAGTTCTTGTGCAGTATTTTGTGTCTCTTTTTTATATGCTAAAAGCGTTAATAAATATTCCATTCTATTCTATGCTATTAATTCTCTAATCAATTATCAATTAAACGTAAATTGATTTTTTCCCGAACTGTGACTTAAAATTTATTTTTTTAGTTATGTGCATATTTCAATATTAGTAAATTATTCTTTTGGGTCTAGTCATTTTTATTTTTGTGATGGCTTATTATTTTATGCTTGACAGCTGGCTTATTTCAATGTTACCTTGACTTTAAACAGGTGTCCCCTAAAATGTGACGCCTATTGTGCGCCGCCTGGAGAAACATGGCGCAGGCGCGTCATTGTGGGCGTACATAAATGAAACATAAATGAAATCTTTGGCTCGGTTCGGCCGCCATCTTCATATCTTTTCATTCTTTATTTTATCCCCTCTTCACGTTAATATTTCTAATGTTGGCATGGAAACATTTGGTAATTTATAAATGACCTACTCCGTCTACTCTTTTTTTATATGCCTTTGGATATATCCGCCCTCCGTGACAATCATTTTGACAATGAATTTCCGTTTAAAAAATTTGCTAGTGCTTAAAAAACATATAGAGCGAAAAGTCGATATCATATGGGAAAATGTTATAAGAATACACTTGTATTTGTTTCAAACCACAATTCTTCCCATTATTTAATTTTTCTAAAGGTTCACAAAAAAAACTGAAATATAAAGTATGTGATTGGCTATGTCTTTCTGCTAATTGCAAGTTTTATTTTACATATTACAGTGTGGCATATATACAGGATGTTTTTTTACCAAATGTCCTTTTTCATTATAGTTTAAATATTTTTAAACCTCAAATTAACAGCATGAAAACATTGACAGTGGGAGAGGATAATAAGTAACTAAGATCTGGACATATTACTATAATATACGTTTATAATAATAGTAATAGCTTAAATTAATTTTTATAGGTACATTCAAAATATTTAATAAAATATTTAAGGTGCACATAAAGATAAATTATTTGAATACAATAATGACTAAGTAAGTTGGTACATTTTATAATTTATATTAGTTTTACTGGAATACTAAGAAGTGCAAGTTTACTAATTTCTAGTACACAACACTAATATACTTGTAACCAAGTATCAAAAAATTACATTTTGTCTTTACCCTCAACTTTTGTTTATTTCGTGATTAGTGTACTACAGAAATTATATTGATAGTATGGGCAGAGGGAATCCTGTCGAATCTCAAATATCTAGCTTCCAAAACTTTGATGTTTTTACCTAGTTTCTTGATTTTATTATTACATTTCTGTTAAAGAAACTGATTTAGTAATGTAAAAAGTTTTCGAAAATATTAGCGATGATTTGACAATTAATGTCTAACAAAAATATTCACTAATTTAAAAATTTTATTATAAAGGTTTTTTTATATTTCCTATTTATTAGGAACATATTTAAAAATATCAAAATTCATAATGTATCACTTGTATCAGAAATTTAAAAGTATTACACTAATATCATGTAGGATCTTTTTTTTATGACAGTGGCACACACATTAATGGGAGATCTGATGGCACTCGACGAGCCTTGTGTTCACGAAGATTTTGATTGACACAGTTCTTGAACAGTTGTGGGTAATAATTAGTGGGAAACAGATGTCCTGGGAGTGAGTGCCACAATGATGTAG
Source organism: Pissodes strobi (assembly GCA_016904865.1). Lineage (NCBI taxonomy): Eukaryota > Metazoa > Arthropoda > Insecta > Coleoptera > Curculionidae > Pissodes > Pissodes strobi. Next base: position 17,483 of record JAEQML010067320.1, read on the forward strand.
TGCGCCAGATAAAGGAGTCCTTATAAAACGACGTTCTAGGTGTTGCCAGTTGTACGACGAACGGGTGCGCTCTTGCCGTCTGTCGCGACTGTCTGACAGGCGTTGCTGGGAGCGGGATGATGCGGGCCAAAATCCTGGGAGTAACTGCCGTGAAAATATCTGTAAAACAGGGATAACTCGGCCACATGTCTGCTGGGGTCCAGACTATCCAGATCCCGGGTCAACTCCGGGTCGCCGACGAGATGCACAGCTCTCTTCTAAATGGAATCCATCAGTTTTAAGGTGTGCTTAGGTGCGGCATCCCAGATGTGTGAGCAATATTCTAGGCACGGTCTTATTTGCGCTTTGTAGAGCAAGAGCAACTGCTACGGCGTATACAGTTTTGGTTACGAAATAGCGCACCAAGCTTCTGCGAGGCTGATTTTGCGATGTTAGCAACGGGATGATGCCAGGACATGCATGTTGCTGTTGACCGAGACACTCAGTAGTCCGATTGACGAAGATGAAGGAACGATCGATCCTGCCATTATGATATCAGGGCCCGCCGTATTGGCTTTCTTGGAAAACTGCTTGGGTTTTTGCCGCATTGAACTGGACCAAATTCATGTCCCAAAATTACGAGTAATATAAAATAATAATGATATCTGGACCTTTTTTCCAAATAGTTATGCAAGTTAAATGTTAAAAATATAAAAATAATTTTGTCCTCTATTTCTCTGATTATACATTAAGCCGTTCCACTGTGCAGCGGCTAATTATGATAGTTCAATTCAGATTAGATAAACTATACACATTACAGAGCTTATAAATATACAAGAATTTATTGAAATAAGTAGATATTTAAAACATATTTAAGGCAATACATATTATGTAAAACCATGTTCACATGTTCCCCATCATGATGACACCAACAAAATTTTGTTATTATTCATAAGTGATATTTTATATTTATATAAATAATTTTGTGAGAAAGGAAGTTAGGTAACATGCTCTATCTTTCATATTTTAGAAAAGCGTTAATCGAATAAATTTGTCTATCTATCCTTGACAATTGATTTTTTTAATATCAATTATTATACTTTAGGGGACTCACTGTGAGGGAGGCATCTGTAGCGAAAAGTGCCTAAATGGAGGAAAATGCGTTCAAAAAGATACCTGCGAGTGCTCGAAAGGGTACTATGGCAACCGTTGCGATCGTACCCGTTGCATCATCCCTTGCCTCAACGGCGGGCGTTGCAGAGGTGTCAACAAATGCAAGTGCTTGCGCGGATTCAGAGGAGACCATTGTGAAATTGGCAGAGCAAAGCCTGCTAGGGCAGCTTGCAGTTTGAACTGCCGACACGGCTCCTGTGCGCCAGACGGTGAACCAGCCTGTGTATGTGAGAAGGGGTGGCATGGAAGATTATGTCAACATGGTAAATATCAAATTAATAATTTATAGCTTTTAAGGTATGGTTTCCTAAGACTGAACCTGTAGTCGAATTGATTAAGTAGCTCATGCTTCACCAAATCCGAAGAAAGTATTTAACGATTGGCGGTAAATGATCTTAGAATGCTTAATACCTACTGATTCGAATTAAAAATGGCTATTGTCTATTGGCAAAGCAAAACTGGGCTACATAAAAATAACTGATCTACATGACAAAATAAAATATATGTTTGCATTTTTCTATTTATTACGAATTTATCTACATATAGAACAGCTTCATGTCCGACAGAC
>JAEQML010067321.1:0-19201 GCA_016904865.1 Pissodes strobi
AAAGGCGAAAAAAAAACAGAAGTCACACACAGAAGCCAGCGAGCTCATTTGTGACTTCGCTAGGTGACCAACTGATCAGGGAGCATCAACCTAGCGTCGCGACGGAGCAAACTATAGGCACCTGCCGTGACGATCCGTATGCCAATGGATTTTAACAGAAAAAGAGAGGATTCTTTGCGGATAGATACATAAAGTATAAAGTGAAAGGATTTCTTGGCATGCCCGCTAAGCAGGAGCAGAAAGGATCAGATCCATCTGGTTGGTTACTTTTGCATGACAAAAGTGTTTCAAGAAAGAGCAAAAACATAATATTGAATATCCGGATATTCATTCAGCTTAGCATGTTAGCATCATCAGGAGATGATTAAAACTGAGTCTTAATCATCTCTTGATGATGCTAACATGGTTAGCGAAACGCGCGTCGAATGCAATAATTCTGTTTCGGCATTGTGGATAAAACTCCATTTTAGACTTTTACTAGAGCTTCAGGGTAAATTTACGAAGAACCGCTGTGTTGTTCCCCTCTGGTATAGTAGAGACACATAGAGCCATTACCAAGTAAAAGAATAGCTTCCGAGGGATCAATATATTCCAGGCCAAGCTAAAATAAAGAATTGACCTCCTACTGATCCTAAAAAAAGTCTTGTTTAGTTTAATACGTTACTATCTTATCAGCACTTCGCCTTGCGACATTATTACTTCTAGGATGTTAATTTTTAGAGTCAAATGAGCGTTTCCTTTTCGGTAACTTGCACTAACAGGACTTTATGGTGAGAGCTTCCAGGGAAGCCTTTTTATTTCAGTGATTTGCACTGGAGACCAAAGTCTGCCGGTACTGATTGCTGCGCAGTTTTAATATCAAACCTTGACCTCCAATTTAAGTATTGTTTTGAATTATCAACAAGGTGAATGATATCAGTTTATACTTTAAATAGGAATAATTTATAGTTGAGATGCATCGTTAAGTTTTAATCTTCTACTGCCTGATGTTAAATTACTGCTAGTTAGCAATATTAAGAACGCTTTAGAAGCTAGAGTTCTTTTCGATCTTATGGATTAGTACAAAGTTTTTTACAGTTATTTTCAACTATCATTTCAAACTTTAAGGAATCCAATGCACCTCATTATTACGGTACATCGTGGAGTTCAAGAATCAATGTTTATAATTTTAGAAATATATAATAAATTTATCATTGACTATGTCGTATGATCGATCCATCATATTGGAATCTAGCATATATCTTCAACGTATGCTGTGCAGGAAAAATCCAATATTTCGGAGATTGTTAGCACAATCTGCCCCGATATTCAGGTTGATAACATTTCATTTAATAGGCTGGGCAAATATAATGCTGACACAACTAAAACTAGACCAATGAAGGTAACAATGCAAAATGAAAGTTTGGTACATAAACTAATCAGGCATGCAAGCAAGCTTAAGGAGAATGAGTCATTTAAAAATGTCTCAATTTCATTCGATAGAACCCCTAAACAAATGAGTTTCTAACAAGAGTTAAAACGAGAAGTCGCAGAACGAGAAAGAGGCGGTGAACAAGGCCTAAAAATTAAGTATTTACAAGGTGTTCCTAAAATAGTGACTTTGAACCAATAGGGTCGCCCTCGTGCAGAGAAAACGAACTACTCATTTACTATCAGAATACTCGAGGTTGTAATACTAAAATTGATTCAATCTACAATACACTGGCGGATTGTTTTTATGACATATTGGCATTAACCGAAACTTGGTTACAGGATTGTGTGTCTAGCTCAGAACTCTTTCCAAACGCATACTGCGTCTATCGTGCTGATAGAAATCTTCAAACTCATGGCTGCTCCACTGGCGGGGGTGTTCTTTTAGCTATTAAGAATGAACTCAATTCTACACCAATCAGACTCTTGGAATTAAGTCAGCAATTTCCATTAATTGACATTGTGGGTTGCAAAGTGAGTTTGTCGGATTATTGTTTTGTTACTGTTCTTGCATTGTACATACCGCTCTCAATAACAACCGCATACTATGAACAATTTATTGAAACCTTAGCTTTGCATAATTGTACTCAAAATAAAAATTTAATAATATTAGGCGATTTCAAAGCGCCAATCTTGAACATAATTCCAAATGATGTTAAATGCAACTTATTGAGCAATTTTTCTACTATGTTGGACTTACAGCAATTTAATAAAATAAGAAACATTAATGGCCGTACATTGGATTTAATATACTGTAACATGGAGTGCGACGTTATTGAGGACGACTCAGCGGTGTCAAGGGTGGACAGTCATCATACGCCATTGCTCATAACGGTAAGGGGTGGCGTTGGACATTACAGGCAGTTTGAGCTTTGCAAGAGCGCCATCGGGTGCTTTAATTTTAGAAAAGCAAACTTTCCATTACTGTATAGCAAAATTTTAAACACAGATTGGTCGCACGTCTATCAGTGTTCCGATGTAAATGTGGCTTGTGACACTTTTTACAACATTCTCAGTGGTATTTTTGAGACCTCCGTTCCCTACACGATGAGTAGGAAAAGAAGGTATCCCTCTTGGTATAGCAAGAATATCATTAGTAAAAAAAAGAAAAGGCCTATAAAAAGTATCGCATACACAATACTAACTATTTTCACGACATTTTCAGGGAAATTAGGAGAAACTAAAAACTGAAATAGATGGTGCATACAGAGAGTACATACATAAACTTGAGGACAATATTTGTAGGGACAGATCTGAATTTTGGTCTTTTATGCAGACAAAGCGGGGATTTTCGAGAATACCGGGAATATTAAGGGATGGTGAGCTGGAGCATTCGACGCCTCAAGCTATAGTCAACGCCTTTTCTGGGTTTTTTGAGAGTGTTTTCATTGAGTCTAACCCCTTATTTGAGCATAAATCAAATATTACCTCAAATGAGACCGTAAACGTCCATAAAGTGAGCGAAAGCGATATAATTTTTGCTTCTAAAAAGCTCAAAAATAAACTGACAGCCGACCAGATTCCTAATTTTGTGGTGAAGGACTGTATTGGGGCCTTTGCTGCGCCTCTGTGTTTCATGTTTAATCTGTCAGTTAACTCTGGTATTTTTCCGACCTGTTGGAAGTTGGCACGCGTCACACCGATATTCAAAAAAGGGGATAGATCTGACTTACAAAACTATAGGCCAATATCTATTTTGTGTAACTTTTCTAAACTATTCGAAATATGCCTCTACAGTCAAATTTACCCTCAACTTAAATCCTTTCTTTCTATCGACCAACATGGTTTTATGGAAAAGAGATCATGCGTTACCAATCTGGGTTGCTTAGCTCAAATTATATGTTCAATTTTGGATAATCAGGGCCAAGTCAATGTAATTTATACGGATTTTCAGAAAGCGTTCGATCAGATTGATTTGTACATACTTATGCTAAAATTATAAAAATTGGGGTTGGCTAGAAAATTGCTTAGTTTACTTGAGTCCTATCTCTTAGAGAAGCGATAGTTCGTCGAAATCGAAGGCTTTAAATCTTTTGAGCATATGGTTAAGTCAGGGGTTCCCCAAGGTTCAAACCTGGGCCCTTTGCTCTTTTTATTATTCATAAATGACTTGGCAGACTGCCTGTCGTGTCACAAGCTTTTTTTTGCTGATGACCTAAAAATGCATTGTCACATTTCGCCCATCTCTGACTGTGAATGCCTTCAGAATGGATTGGATCTCCTGGCTACATGGTGCGATAACAATAGACTTAGTCTTAATGTATCCAAATGCTTTGTAGTTTCATACTCGAGAAAAAAATCTATTTTAAAATATGTATAATTATGCAATAAAATCTCAAGAGCTAATTAGATGCAGCACTATAAAGGATCTTGGTGTAAACTTTGACGAATTATTTAACTTTAATACTCATTTGCTAAATACAATGTTGTCTGCATCGAGATCATTGGGCTTTATCTTAAGAAACTGTAGAACATTTGAAAGCCAAAGGGCATTACGGGTGTTGTTTCCTTCATTTGTTAGATCCAAATTAGAATATGCAGTAATTGTCTGGCACCCAATATATCTAGCTTATATCAATGGCTTGGAATCTATCCAAAGAAAATTTGTCAAATATTTGGCTTTTAAGCAGGATAGCGTATATCCAGCGAGAGGAACTTCAGAAAAGTTGCTTCTAGATCGTTTCAATATGGTGTGTTTGAACGATCGCAGGGAAATAATAGCAATACAGTTTTCACATAAATTATTGCATAATAAAGTTGACTGTATTGGTTTGCTTAATCAGCTAGCGATTTGTGTTCCTAGGGTTAGTTCCAGAAATTCCTGCATAATTTACTGTGATCGGCCCAACAACAATATGCTGACTAGATCTCCTTTGTATTTCATGTGCAAAAAGCTAAATAATAGTGGTCGCGACATCCACATATTTTCAGATTCTCTGGAGACTGTTAGAACTAAACTTTTGTCGACTCGTGATGACTGATTTTTTGAACCGATGGGTTGTTTATTTGAAACATGTTTGTTTATATTTCTGGCAGGTACAAATTTAGATATAATTCGTATTATTTTTTACAAATTTTTAATATTTTTTTATAATTTTTACTGTTTTTATAATTATATTTCCTGTAAGTGGGTGACTGTTGGAAATAAAGAGCTATTTATTTATTTATTTATTGTGTACATAATCTTCACGTCAACTAATGCATAAACTTTGAACCAATGTTTATTTGGTTCCTTAGGTAAGCACTGTTTGCACCAACTAGCTCTTTATCGATCGTTAGATGCACGCTTGGACTGAGGATTGGCAATTTAAGATGAGACTTTCAAAATACCTCTAATTGGCGCCAACTTATCAAATTTGTTTTTTTTTGCGCAGAACATGACACATCGACACAAGAATCGAAAACAGTTGTAGCTCAGTAACCTATTTTTGATGATTCCGATATCATAGGCTTGCGAGATAGAATAGCTCCTGGTATTAGAAATTTTCTTCTCAAACACTAAATTGCTGCCTCAAATAAATGTGAGTTAAAACCTTCTCGACATCAGATCGTCACGGTACCACACATTTATGTTAAGTGATAGGAGATACCGTCAAGGTTATACCATGTTTGCACAGGCTAGTCAACTGAATGCCACTTATATCTAGATATTCTGCAGCAAGTTAGCCTGCTAAATCTTCATTTTGGGACTCAAAATTTAAAAATTGAAACTCATATTTGGCTATTCCAATATCTATTATTCATTTGACGTTAGCGTTAGCCGCCTTCTCTGATACCAACCTCGAAATATAGGCACACAGTTTGCATGGTCGATCGAATTTTTGAAATGAATCGAATTAAGACCTACCTTGAAGGAACTGTATATTGCTTTGCTACATCAGTGCAATAGTACCAAAATTCCCTTTATATTAAAATGACAGAATAAATTCTGGTTGAAGCTCGATCGTTATAAAAACAAATAGACTTCGTTGGAGCAATGCAAAGGCCGTGATCAGAGGTTTCAAATTTATATCCCAGCTCCTCACAGAAATGTTATTTTTCTGTTGGAAACTGCCATGCTATCGTTGAATTTTCGTGTCGTTTGACAACATTTTGTTTTTTTCCGCGAATTTTTCAGCCCATTTTGGTAACAATGGAGCAGATAAAGAATAAAGGACCAATAGAGTTCTAAATAATTGAGGCTTCATTCATTCTTCAGTTATTGGATGAGTGCTGCATTTTGACAATATGTTGAAGAATACTGAGTGAAAGAGATCTGTTCTGCTTCAGGTTGGTTTAATCGTTTACATGATATTCAGAGGATAACGTTTGTATTTCGGAACGAGCGATGCGAACCGGTGCCGGTGGTGTTTCGCATTAGGAAACTAAATATAAAATAAATTTTGTTTACCAAAAATTAATCTTAATAACCCATCTCATCACAAGTGGGCACGTTTATTTTTTTCATGTGTCTGCTCTCTTGTGATATGCAAAGTTTCAACTATTTTTCTAATCTTTCACATACGACGTGCTTAAGTACCTCAAAACTATTGATAAGCTAGTGTACTCGATATTTCATGTATAGTGGTGTTGTAAGATTTCTATAGAAATGAAGTTGTTTTGTAGTATTGCTATTTTTTATATTTTAAACGCAGCTGTAAGTTGAAATAAATGATAGTATTTTTGTTATTTAGTTAGCATTTCAAATAACTTTTGGCTATTTAATGTATGTTGTTGAATAATACTAGCCCATTATTTTTAGTATGCTCTAGATCTACTGATTGATCTACCAAATGGCACCATTTTAGGACGTGAACGCTCTAGCCCTGGAAATACAAGGTTTAGAGCTTTCCAAGGAATACCATACGCAGAACCTCCAGTGGGATCACTACGATTCCAGGTTTGAATTATTAGCAAATACAGTCACAAGTAGTGCTTACATCCTGTTTAATATAAATAGGAGGTAAGTTTCTTTCCAATGTCATAATTGAAGCTCTCCAACAGGTTTTTAAAGTCGACTTGAAAGGCCGATTAAAATATTTTGTTCAAGACATAAATAATATTGAAGAGTCGTTATTAAAAGATAATAAACAATACACATCCTGATTCTTACGCCGTCAAAAGTGTTTTAATGTATATTTATAAATTAATTAATTATTATAAACACAAATTATTTTTTGATAAAGGGCTATTCAACACGGGTATGTGTACATACTTGTGTATCGGTTTTTAAATCGCGTAATAGTCCTTATTTGTCTTCTTTTTTTTTTGTTTAATTATAATTGGTAATATACTGTAATAGCTGTACTCTTAAATGGCAAATAATTTTTTTTTTAATTTGAATTTGAATTTGTATAGAGAATGGCAGGTAAACTTATCTGATAAATCTTAATGTCTCATTTTACCTTATTAGGTTTTTAGGGACTGTGTCATTGCACAGCTTAACAGAACAGACCATTATTAACAATTGTAAGAAATTTTGGCTGGCTTTGGAATTCTTGAAGAAGTAAGTAAGGCCAGATAATGATCCTTCTTAATTTCAATAATTAATAATTTTAAATATTTAACCAGCAGGCCTTACTATTCTCAGTCGAATGATCGTGTCAAAGCGGCTGCTAAAACAGTAAAGGTCTTGCTGAAGATAATTGCTCTTTAATATTATTCCTGTTTTAAATACAACTTTTACAAGCTTTTCAATTTGAGATGATAAACCTAATAAACAACCCTTCATTTTCATGATCGGCATGGATGAGATTTATCACTTCCATTTATATAAATGGATGTATACATTTTAATTATATTAATTAAGTGAAAGTTAAATATATGCAAGCTCATCTGGAGCTAATTTATTTTTAGCTGACAAGAAATAAATCAGATATTCAAAATTTTTTTGGCAAATTGAATGGAGTTCCTGTTCATGAATAATCTTAGACAAGTAAACACTCTAAACAGGAATATTTTTTAAGCTTTCCTCAACATAAGTCTCACCCCTTTCAAAATGTTCGTCACGTAATGGCAAGGAAGACTTTCTGGAAAGTGCATCAGCTTACTGCCAGAAATATATTCAAGTCAGTGCAAGTATTAAGCCATATTTTTAGTTCCAACATCTCCTCTCGTACCAGGCGATCGACCTCATTCCTGCATTAATGTATGCCAAGTTGTGCTTTGTGTTCAGGATCACTAAAATGTTTTTCCCTTGACGTCTAGAGTCCTATATACCATATATCATATACCAAATTTACGATGACAGATCCTCAAACAACCGTGAAGTGAAAATTAACCAAAAGCGGTTCCCACTAATCTATAGAGAATAACCATATCTATAAGCTGCGAAAATTTCAAATTGTAATAACAGGATTCTAATTTTTGATAGTTGTTCAAACCAAAGTAGAAAAATCGCCCTAGCAGAGTGCAAAGTATCCACTAGTCTATAGAGAATAACCACATCTATAAACTGTGAAAATTTCATACAGTTATAACAGATTTTCAATTGTTAACAGTTGCTCAAACCAGAGTAAAAAATTGTAATTTTGAAAATTATTGCTAAAAAATCCATGGGAGATACTCAAATAATCGTTGAGAAAAAGTAACCAAGAGACCTAGCAAATAAATATGACTACACCTGAAGCTATGAAAAATTTAAATAGTTAAAATAGATTTCTAATTTTTAATAATTATTGTTCATACCAGAGTAGAGAAATCGTAATTTTTAGAAAGTAATGCCGAAAAAATACGCTTCCAGATCCTCTAATAATCGAGAAGCAAAAATTAACCAAGGTACCCAGCAGAGTGCTGTTTCCACTAATCTATAGAGAATAACCACATCTATAAGTTGTGAAAAATTCCAATAGTTTAATAGGTGCTCAAACCAGAGTAAAAAAGTCATAATTTTTAGAAATTAATGCCAAAAAAAAATTACCATCGTAGATCCTCAAACAATCATGAAAAACAAATTAACCACGACCTTACAAAGCGTGGTTTCCACTAATTTATGGACAATAACCACATTTATAAGCTGCGGAAATTTCAAATAGTTATAACAGGTTTCCAGTTCTCAATAATTGTCAAACCAAAGTTAAAAATCGTAAATATTAGAAATCATTACCGTTAAAAATACTGCCGCATATCCTCGTACAATCGTGAATCAAAAATTAACCAAGAGACCTAGCAAAGTGCGATTTTCATTAGTCTATAGAGAATAAACAAATCTATTAGCTACGAAAATTTCCAATATTTATAACAGGTTTCCAATTTTATTAGGACGTAATGAAGTGGAAAATATATAATAATTAAAATTTTGTATTTTATGCTTATATAATTAAAAACCTACTATGACTATGATTTACATGTTGTATTTTTTTTACATGAAAGTCAATTGTTTATCAACTAATGTGGTAATTTCGAAAAACTATGTAAAATTTCAAGTCTTTATTAGACTCAATCGTATAATAACATAAATATCATTACTCAGTCAGCTCATTTCCACACCACCTTGCGGTAGAGCAGGGGGCGCGTTATTATATTTAAAGTGCTTTCCCCAATAGGCCTATATGCACTGCTTCTAACATTCACCTACTTATTCTTTCGCTTCGTAACTGTAACAAAATATAAATTAAGTAAATAGATTCAAATAATGCTCATACATTATCTTACCCTACCCATGATTCTCCTCTTCTTTGTTGGCAAGTAATTAGCGATGAAGTCGTCATCGTCTAACCATTCTATAACAAAATATAAACTAATAATATATGGAGAATATCCAGATTTATAAGCTGCGAAAATTTCAAATAGTTATAGCAGGTTTCCAATTTTTAATAGTTGCTCAGATCAGAATAAAAAATCGTAATTTTTAGAAATTAATGTCGAAAAAATACCATCGCAGATCCTCAAACAATCGTGAAGAACGAATTAACCAAGAGACGTGCAAAGCGCGGTTTCCACTAATCCATAGAGAATAACCAGATTTATAAGCTGAGAAAATTTCAAATACTTACAGCAGATTTCCAATTTTTAATAGTTACTCAAACCAGAGTAAAAATCTGTAAATTTTAGAAATCATTGCTGAAAAGTACGATCGCAGATCCTCATACAATCGTGAATCAAAGATTAATAATTGCTCAAACCAAAGTAAAAATCGTAAATTTTAGAAATCAATGCCGAAAAAAATACGATCTCAGATCCTCATACAATCGTGAATCAAATATTAACCAAGAGACCCAGCCAAGTGCGGTTTCCACTAATCTATAGATAATGTCAACTAACATAAAATCATACAGTGGAAAGTTTGAACTTAACCTTGAATCGCAATTATAAATTGTTGTTAATTAAAGTATAAACTGTTATGATTAACCTTGTTGACAATTCAAAACAATACTCGAATTAGAGGTCAAAGTATGGTATAAAAAGCGGGGCAGCAGCCCATATCGGCAGACTTTGATCTCCAGTGCGAATTACCGAAAGGGAAAAGCCCCTCTGGTAGATCAAAGCTCTCACTTTTAAAAAAGACCTATCAGTGCGAATTACCGAAAGGGAAAAGCCCCTCTAATCAGGCACGCCTTAAAAGTGAATCAGTGAAAATTAATAACGCCATAAGGCAAAGTGCTATTTAAATTAACTACATATAAAAAAGTAAACTACGTAACCCAAAACTTTCATCCACCAAACAATCGATCCGCCCTTCTGGCGCCCTTTCTTTTCGCTATCCGCCGGTCAATACATATGTGACACGTGGTGGAGGCAGCCGTTTCGACCCCCGTACACAGGACACAGGACCAAGGACTCGTCGAGGAGATACGCTTTTTCCAGATAGACCCCTGATCCAGCTAAAAAATAATATTTTGCATCAATCCAAGCCGTTTATATTTTTTATAGCCGTGGTGATCCACGAGATTGTTTTCTGTACCAGTTTTCTTTGAGATTTTTTGGAAATCATAACAATTCGCCTTGTTGACCATTTGGTGTAAACACCAGTATTATATTGCCATCTTCTTTTAAACAAATCTTACAACTAAGGCCAAGCATAATACGGAATCTGCACATTTAGTCATCACATATTGTTAATACAGAGAAGAAAACTACATCTTCAAGACAGTTGGACCATAAGAAGAGTAAGAAAAATCACTACGTGCATAAAATGGACCAATGGACCAGCACATTACCAAGCAATAATCAGAAAGAAGATAGGGAAGTCAATAATAAGTCAATAATGAAAATGAAGCAAAGAAATGTCAGTTAGGCGAGAGGCAAAACACGCAATGACAAAATATAAGAAAGAGAATAACCAACAAAAAATTAAGAGTAGTGCCATTATGGACAAAAGAAGGGGCGTAAAGTTAGAAAAACAACTACTAGCAATTTTTGGTGAAAAAAGTTGCGTAAAATTTTAATTTTAAACACCCGTGACAATCACAAATACCTTAGATAATAGTGAAAATAACACTTAGTCGGAGGAACAAGCAAATAGAAAAAGAAGTAGAAGAAAGAAGAAGTTTTTAAGAAGTAGTTAATATGGAAATAAAGCAGAAAATAAGAAATGTGTATATACAGGACGTATAAATAATTTTGAACCCAACTGTCTCAGATAAATACCTTATAGGGAAAATCACAAGTCAGACACTTGGAAAGCAAAATATACGAGGAACTAAGAGATGAAATTAGAGGTTCATAAAAAGTACATATAAATAGACAATATACGAGGAAATATTAAACTAGTATGAAAGAAGGATATCGCCAAACATAGGGAAAGTGATACAATACTATTATCTAAGGTACTACTGTAACAGAAACTAAGTAAATACAAAAAAAATATATAAAAATTAAGCAAAAAGTAACCAGAAACTAAGTAAATGCAATGAAACCAGAAACTAAGTAAGACGCATCCAAAAACTAAGCAAATAAAGGAAACCAAAAACTAAGGAGAAAGCAGAAACTAAGTAACTAAGAAGAGGATTCAGAGGATACAGTGAATGACAGTACAGAGGATACGGAAGATACGGATATACAATTAGTTATACAAGAGGCATAAAAAGAAAAACGTGAGAAAGATAAGGGGCAACAAAGCAGTAATAAAATTGAGAATAATGAAAACAAAAAAGAGGGCGAGGACTTCGAAAGAAGACTATTAGCAATTTTGGGAAAAAACACTAATACAATTGAGAGAGTAGTGAAGGTATGGACGAGAAAGAAGACGAGGACTTCGAAGGAAGACTGTTAGCGATTTTAGGAAAAAAATAATGACAATGCACAAAGTATCTACAAACCCAGGTGTCAATGATAAATACCTTAGATATTAGGGAAAATCGTAATAAGACACTTAGGAGTGAAAAAAAAGTAGCATGGAGCATTTAGAAAAATATAAAATACATTTAAAATGGAAACAACATGTACTTGAAGTAGAAAATAGAGTCCATAGATATTGTATATACTTAGAGTAGAAAATAAAGCACATGGACAAATATTGCAGGCACTTAGAGAAGCAAACAGAGAAATATTAGAAAAATGGAACAATAATTTGGAACGCAAGTGTTATTCACAACTATCTAAGATACTAGAGAAAGTCATAATAAAAACATGAAGGCGTCCAAATAGATGATATAGAAAGTTAATATAGAGAAAAATGAGACTAGATTAGTTCATTTATGTGAATAATAAAGTTTAAATGGAGAAATGAAACTTGATTAATACCGTACAGAGAAAGTCATAGAAATACATGTGAGCGTTTCAAGTGAGGAGAAACTAGAAGAAATAAGTAAAAAGAAGTTTAAAGAGAAACTAGGTAGAAGACGAGCTAATGAGAAAACATATAGGAATAGACTATATGTAAAACGGACTTAGGTAGTGATGAATATCTTATCGAGAAAATCACAACACTTAAGGGCCACGGAGCATTGAAAGTTTAGAATATGTACATAAAAATCAGCCGATAGATTAAGAAATATGCTAGTAGAAATAGGATATAAATAGTGTAAAATAATGAATACATAAACGCCGAATGTATATAGGACATGAGATATAAATGTATGGCAAACAGTAATATATATGGAGATAATACATAATAGAATAATAAATATACATACCAAAACTCTACACAAGCGCAACAGGTTCCGGAGCCTCGAGCGCCATGTATTAGAGAATAAAGGCAGCGCCAGCGTCACGATGTCCAAAGAAAAAAAAAAGAGGGACCTAGAAAGAAAAAATGTTGTAAAATAATGCAGTGAAAGAAATAAAGGCAAGAAGCACAAAAGGTGTATATAGTAAAATTAAGACACCTATAGGGAATAATAAAAAATTATAATAATATAATAATAATGGGAAAAATAGAAATGTACACAAGGAGGAAATACTCTTATTAAATTCAATTTCCTGGATATCGTATAGTTCAGCTAGAGACAAGACGAAGATGACTAGACAGGAAAAAAAAATAGTGCAAAATTTTAAAATGTATGGAAGGAATATCAACAGCGTTAGAAATGGAAATAGATGATTTAATGGACAATCATGAAATAACTCACCTAAAGGAAACTGCAAGATCCAAACGGGCCATATCCTTATCATTTATTGCCGATGGATTGAACTGGTGTTGCGGGGTAGCAACACAACAAAAGCTGGATTCCATGGTCATGGACGAGGATACACTAAGACAGCGGTTGGACTCAATCACTAAAGGGCTCGAATCGACTATTGGCATAGTGGGACAACAATCCATCCAACTAGAGGAGGCCCAGCAAAAGACAGCAACAGCCCTAAAAATAACAGAGGATAGAATAAAATATCTAGGGGATTATGCTGAGCAAATTAACAACAAAATTAGAACAGAAGAAAATACTCAGGATAACTTAATTCTAGCTACATTAAAAAAAAACTTAGATCTATCAAGAAAAATAATAAGGCTTACCAGGGCACAAAAAAGACAGGAAGTAATCCACGCTTGCAGACAGCACCAAATTCCCATAGCAATCCTGAAGCCATCCATCCTGAGAGAAGATCTCAAAAGTCTCGCCAAGGAACTTGAGAAAGGTGGCCACGAACTAACAATCCCGCATGTTGATATATCAAAGTACTATGAACTCCCTATCAGTGAATGCAGCTTTTCACAAGAGCAGTTGGTAATACACATAAAAGTTCCTACAAACGAGAAAAGTAATCAATGGAAATTATTTGAATTAGTTACATATCCATTTGCCTGGGAAGGCCAAACATGTGTGATTGAACATAACACTCTGTATCTGGCAGTAGCTGTAAACAATAACAATCAGGTTACCAGACAAATAACAGGGACAGGGCTACACTTGTGCAAACCATATGAAAACAAATTGTGTTACTTACCAAGATTTTCCGGCGATATGCTTCAAGGGCCCGCATGCGCCAGAAAACTATTCCACGGAGCCTCGGTGGAGGACCTCACGTTTCACTGCGCAATGAAATGTCACAGGTCTTCACTAATGGTCATTACTGAAATAGGGGATGATGAATATATTATCACGCACCCTGAAGAGGGCATGGAAATAATCTGTATGGAATTGAGCACTCCGATACAGGGCAATAAAACGTCAGCTACAGGTGCGCTAAAAATATTCATCCCGTGCCATTGCCAGCTACAAATAAAAAAGAAATTAATCATTCCAAACCGATTCCCCTGTACGAAAGAAAAGGATATATTATCAGTCACTCATGTAATACCAGCAGCATGGACAAAATTAAAAACGTTTATACTGAATCCGACAGCAAATTTACAGCCACCCAAATTCAGTAATATGGAAGAATGCATCAACCACAACTGGTCAATATCCATACCACATCTTAACCTAACATCAAGTAAAGAGTTGCTACAAACGATTACGTCAGAAATCAAGCAAACGAAAACGTCATCCAATAATTATAAATGGACAAACGAAAATCACAGTATCATGGTTATATGGAACAGTATACTATCATTTGCAGTAATATACATAATATTTCACAAACTCAAGCCAACACTACCCCTATTAGCAACCCCTGTACATGCACTAGGTACAGCAAAAGAAATCATGCACGATATACTATTTACAATAACCTGTAGCATATTTCTAATATTCCTAATATATATATTATTTAAATTATATATATACTTACGGGATCAGACCAAAGGCATCAATCAAACAACTCAAAATATACCGGAAAACTATACACTACGTATACGAACTCAAAACTAGTGATGGGCATAACCGAATTATTTTGATAACCGAATTATTTGTATTCAAATAATATTAATAACCGAATGATTATTTGAATAATCATTCGAATAAATTCCGGTTAGCGATCGCAGCCGGTTAGGAAGGAGGTTCAACGTCATCGGCATCTTATTCGTAACTCGTAACTGCTGTAATTGTCTTATTAAGCATGGTTTAATAAATAAGTAAATAACAATAGAATACGAGCAAATATTTTATTACTCAATATTATTGAACAAAATATAATAAACAGCGTTTTTCTATCAAAAATACTTAAACTCCAAAATATGATTCTTGGATGTGTTGATTACATGTAATGAACATAATTATTATTAAAAATCTACTTTGCAAAAAAGTATTTCTCTCTGGCGATGTATTTATAGTGCTATAATAATATTAATAATTAATAGTACATATTATATTGTTATAGTTATATTACGACTTATGTATCGCTCTATTGCTCCTACATTCTAAATTCCAATATATAACCTAAAAACTAAACAAACATTAGGTGATAATTGGTGTTATGTATTGGAAAGCAGGCCGTATACATTACGAAGAAGTGTATGAAAGAAATAAGAAATATGTGGGACTGCAACAAAAAATATCGGTCGGCCGGATCAAAAGCGACCGCCTTTTATTTTGATTCTTTGAAGATGTCAACAAATTGCTGTATTTGCACTTTTTAGGCGTTCAAGCGCCGAAAATTGGATATTTTTTTATGTTAGGTCCGCAATAAAAGTAAATTATGTAATCTTAACTTAATATGCGCTAGTTTTCAACCCCTAAGTTCGGCTTCCACATTCCACAATTCCACATCCTACCGGTACATTTGAAATTTTAAAACTCATCTTTTATTCGAGCTAAGACATCGAAACTTGCTAACTCATAACTAAATTAAAACCGCTCCTTGCTCGTTGTTCGTTCGACGGATCGACGTTCCTTCGTGTTCGTATTCGTATCAGGTTCAGGTTATTTTTCATTCGAATACTTGTGGAATGAAAACCGAATAATACAGGTTATTTTAATAACCGGATAACAGGTTATTTTTCATTCGAATAAGCCCATCACTACTCAAAACCCTGATGGGACATTAAATTGCACATTTCATAAAAATGTCACATCTCAACCTATCAATACATGCGAAAACGAATAAAGGAGGTCACAAATTACAAATATGCATTTACGTCGACGCTGCAAAAAAGTTTATAGATAGAGGGCAATGAACATACGTGACTAACAAATATTGTATAAATAACTTTAAAAAAATTAGCTAAGGTAGCTTAAAGAATAATTAGAATATATA
This sequence comes from Pissodes strobi, assembly GCA_016904865.1. Classification (NCBI taxonomy): domain Eukaryota; kingdom Metazoa; phylum Arthropoda; class Insecta; order Coleoptera; family Curculionidae; genus Pissodes; species Pissodes strobi. The sequence goes on from JAEQML010067321.1 coordinate 15,964, forward strand.
TCTCAGAATAGGAATAAGGCAAACTTTGAATAAACTATAGTTGTACATAATTACCTAGAAAATAAAATATCATACGAGGGTCTTGTAACAAGTCAGTACGAATATATTATGTGAGAAAAAAAAACCAAACCCAGAATATTTAAATTTTTTTATTTTTTCTAATAATAAACATGTACTACCGGCCGCCTCATCCTAACGGCCGCCGTGATGAAAACAATGGAACCTGGAATGGCCCCATCCAACACAACAACATGGCCCATTGGCACAGGAGGGGGCACGCCACTCCAGGCGCCGGAATATAAACAAAGCGAAACCGAAAACCCTGAAAGATCGAAAAAAAGATCCGAGTAAAATATAGAAAAAAAAAGAGAATCATTTAACTCACCCGCGGTAATTCGGGGTACATTTCCCGGATAATTCTAGATCAAATGCGTTCGCAGCAACGATCTAAAAAAAAAATTTTTTTTCTCATAAGGGCTATTGACAAAAATAATATTAATAATAAATATATATATGAAAATAAAAACTTACGACGGGGTTCGGGACACATGATTCAGCTTATAGTACGTGCAATATATTGCACAAATTGTTATTATATTTGGCAAATAAAAATTGATTGATTGTTATTAAATTAGTTATTAGTTAATTAGTAAAACAAACCTCTCTTTTGTTCCATGTAAGCAAAAAGCACTGGGTCAAGCAACATACAGAGTCGACAACACTCCGAGACTAATACCGGGTGGACAAAACTGAGCCACGACACGAAGTGGACAACAAGTAACATGAATGGGCAAACTATTGCATCCAGCCAGAACGTCTTGGACCGAGTAGAGATCAGTACGGCCGGGTTGTGATAGTGTTAATTTAAGGTTGAATGCAAAATGTAAAAAATATATAGATGTAGTAAGGGAATAGCATATCTGGTAATAAACTCCGGAGGCCGTCGTTTTCTGGAAGGGGGGCATGTGTCATAAAATCATACAGTGGAAAGTTTGAACTTAACCATGAAACTCAATTGTAACTGTTATGATTAACCTTGTTGACAATTCAAAACAATACTCGAATTAGAGGTCAAAGTTTGGTATAAAAAGCTGTGCAGCAGCCCATACCGGCAGACTTTGATCTCCAGTGCGAACTACCGAAAGGGAAAAGCCCCTCTGGCAGATCAAAGCTCTCATTTTAAAAAAGACCTATCAGTGCGAACTACCGAAAGGGAAAAGCCCCTCTGATCAGGCACGTTTAAAAAAGACCTATCAGTGCGAACTACCGAAAGGGAAAAGCCCCTCTGATCAGGCACGCCTTAAAAGTGAATCAGTGAAAATTAATAACGCCATAAGGCAAAGTGCTATTTAAATTAACTACATATAAAAAGTAAACTACGTAACTAAATATTCAGCCAGACCAAATAATCTATCCGCCCGTCAGTCTAATTGTAACAGCCCTTCAGGCTAGCTCTCCCTCTCTCTCGCTGTTGTTCGTGGTTAACATTTTCGCGAGGAATATCCCAGAGGACTTACGAGATATGCATTCCCGAATATTTTGGTAATACTTACAACCTTCTATACTCAACCTGAAGTTAATAAACCAAGCCTTTTTTACACCGAGTGTTTCTATCCATCTCTCCCAACTACCTATATCTGAGCTCCGTCTTCTGAAAGAGCACAGCGCAACTACTGCAACGAAGTCAGGTCCATAGGCAACAAGCGGTAGGAGCGTATATGTGACAATAATAATCACGTCTATAAGTTATGGTTATTTCTAATAGTTATAATGGGAGAATTGCTGTGAAATAGAAATATTGACTTATGAACTGGTGATTCGGAATAATTATCACTTTGTATGTTTCGAAGAAAAAGTTGAAAGTTTAGTTACTTTTTCACCAGAATTCTAAGCATATTTTAATTGGCTCACTATTGAGAACTTGGACATTCTCTCATCGATTAATTTGAAATGCAAATAAGGTGTCTCTCTCAAATCTCACATTTCCTCCTGTTTGTTGAGCACCCATTTAATTTAAATGATTTTAATATTTTCATAATAATTTTTCTTTGAGAGAATTCAATAATTTTCCCAGCTCCCCTTGCCCTTGACAATATCGAATCATATATAAACCATTTTCACAATAACAGAGTCGTGAAATATTATAGACAATCCAGTGTTATAAAACCGCATCACCCCTTTCCCAAAAAAATTACCCGTTTAGAGACCGTGACTAAATTCGTTTATGGATTAATTTAACCATTTCAGTCATCCTATAATTTGCTTTTGTTTTTCTAGGCACCACAACCATCTTCAAACTGAACTGGTATAAAAAATACTACGGAAGACGGCAATATCTGTTTCTCAGTTCGAAATGACAATGATGATGAAAGTGAAGATTGTCTATACATTAACGTATATACTCCAATTTTAAATAATGTAAGTATTTCATTACAGCCTTCAAATGAGTGTATAATTTCAGGGAGACCATTTGCTGTTTGCAAATAATTGGGGAGGGTACGCAGGGTGCCAATCATCTATAATAAAATTGTTGCTGTGTGTAATTAATCTATTTGCAAATAACACACGACTGGACTAAAACTAAAGTGAACATGTATAACTCATCTGTTGTTTCAGTCATGGTGGAAATTTGTTTTAAAACCAACCAATTTGCATGTCATTTAACATAAGAAATTAGTATTTTTGGAAAGCTTTCATGTTTGTGTTTAAATATATTTATGCTGTTGATCAATGGCAACTTCCTACATACACGGCAGGATGGCGTTAAATTAAAATAAGTCACTTTCAATCTTTTTATGTACATATAGTTTGAGTAAATATTTTAAAATCTTATGAGGCTAATATTAAACAAATAGAATTTTTTTGTGAGTTTGTTTATTTGAATTTTAAAACTGATCATTGAGTCAACAGGAGAAAAAAGGCGGGCCTAGATAATAGTATATTATGATATAAGTGTATAAGAGGGCCTTTAAAGCATGCGCGACATATTTCAAAACACGACGCGCCGCGGAGTGTTTTGTAAGTTGCAAGGGCTTTAAAGGCCTCTTATACGCGTATATCATACGCTATTTTTTATTACGAATGCATCATAATCTCAAAAATGTTTAAAGTATTAAACTTAAGGGATATATTGACGAATATATTAATCTGTCACATTTGACATGATCAAATATTTCTATAGCAACCTTTAAAAAAGTAGGCGCATCATAAACATAATTTTAAGCATGCTGCAGCGTGC
>JAEQML010067322.1:0-19200 GCA_016904865.1 Pissodes strobi
CAGGTGAAAAGGAACGGAAGGTACAGAAGGTACAAACTTTCTGATGCATTTGTCTAGGTTCACTTGACATACACAAGTCAGGTAGTAGCCAATAATTACTATAGTATAGTACTGTCTATCTCCGATAAACTTAGCAGGTTACGGATGGATGGCACCGGCTACAACACACTACTGGTTTGAATTTTACTGGGTTCGTTTAAAGCCTCAAGTACCGTTCTCTCATCTGCTGACCCATAGCCATACTGGCGAGCCGTTATACGGCGAAATGCGTCTATGGATGGGTCGGCAGGTGAAAAAGAACGGAAGGTACAGAAGGTACAAACTTTCTGATGTATTTAAATGAAAATATATTTTTAATAGGTATTTAATAGAAGAAAATAGTTATTAGACTTCTTTTTGAATATATGAAGTCATTAACCAGATATTTGTCATATTTATATGTTTTTAAATAAAATTTGTATGCTTCAGTATAATGATAACCAATTTATTTTTAGGCTAGCAGTGGGATGATATAATTTTTCGTTTAACCATTGAGAACAGGATATACTTTTTCTACGAACATTAACCCTGAATTCTAAAATCTATCGATATTTCCAAACAACTCTTTTTATACATTTTCCCAGATAACATTTTAGGTTAAATAAAAATCATTGCTTTTTGCTACCAGCACTTATTTGCTTGCAGAAATGCAGATAAGTATTTTACACACGTTCTTTTAAAATTTCGTTCCAGCATATGTAGAAAGTGACTTTTTCGCACTCGGCTACATGCCTGAACTCCGCTGTGTCTGTCGTTTGATCAACTTGCAGTCGCGTTCGGAAAAGTATCACTTTCCGCATTCATTAGCAAAATAACTATTTTGTGTTAACTAGCCTTCAGAACCCATATCTAACCCAAACTAACTTAATCTAATCCACACACTATAAATAAAACATAAAAAATATCAAAAAAGGAAATAGGTATTGCAGCATATATTAAAAAAAGGAAGAATCTTATGGGCTAAACCGCAGAGCATGAGCATAAGCAGAAAATGAATAGATCATGGTAACCCGGCGACAAGTGTTTCTGCTTATTGGCTTTGTCAGGCAAGGTGAATATGCATGTATACATGTACACACACCTAAAATGGCATATATACATATACCACCCACACACACACTTAACGGGTGTAACCTGGGAAAAGGATGGAAAAACAATACAGCAGCCACAAACAGAAGCCAGTAAGCACTTTTGTGGTCCGAACAAGGCGACCTTCATTTCGAAGGCATCAACCAAGAAAGGTCACGGAGGCAAACTATAGCCACCTGCCGTGACATTCCGTAACCCAAGGAAAGTAAAATACTAAAAAGGAAATGGGTATTGCGGCATATATAAAAAAAGGAAGAATCTTATGGGCTAAACCGCAGTGTATGATCATAAGCAGAAAATGAATATATCATGGTAACCCGGCGACATGTGTTTCTGCTTATTGGCTTTGTCAGGCAAGGTGAATATGCATGTATACATGTATACAAACCTAAAATGGCATACATACATATACACACCCACACGCACACTTAACGGGTGTAACCTAGGAAAAGGATGGAAAAACAATACAGAAGCCACAAACAGGAGCCAGTAAGCACTTTTGTGGTCCGAACAAGACGACCTTCATTTCGAAGGCATCAACCAAGAAAGGCCACGCAGGCAAACTATAGCCACCTGCCGTGACATTCCGTAACCCAAGGAAAGTCAAATACTAAAAAGGAAATGGGTATTCCGGCATATATTTAAAAAAAAGGAAGAATATATGCATATTCACCTTACCTGACAAAGCCAATAAGCAGAAACACGTGTCGCCGGGATACCATGATCTATTCATTTTCTGCTTATGCTCATACTCTGCGGTTTAGCCCATAAGATTCTTCATTTTTTTATAAAAAATATCTTTTAAATAATGCACCCGAATAAAATACCATCATGTAAAATTAAACGTATTTACTTTATTAAAACTATTATTATGATGGACTCACAATTTCAAAGTCTACGCCTATGAACTGCCCTTGTTGTCGCACAGGCGGGCAACACTACATTTAGTAGTGGGGACAAAAGTTTGTTCACGATGAGGATTCGGCCAGGATAAAACTTTGTACGCGATACATAAAAATATAAGGAGGTGGGACAATCATTTTGTTGACATTTGATGTAAGATTTCGGCTTTTTATGAATTAGTTGTCGGGTCTCTTTAGGTTAATTGTTTTTGGGTATGTTTTTGGTTTAGCACACGCAAGTAGTCGAGTGCGACAGCCTCGCCGCTTTGTCGCTGACTGAAAGCGTTTTTTTCATTTTTCAATGTATGTTGGATCGAGTTTGTAGGTGTGACTAGCGTCTTCAGACAGCGGTCTGCTTTAAACTTTTCTGGTGACCTTCGGCGACTGGCCAAATGTCGGCAATAATAAAGTTGTTTCCCATGGCCCTCCGCTCGCTGCGCTCGCTACGGGGACCCAAGAAATGAAACTAACCCAGCGCTTACCAAACCTAACCAAAGGCATTCCCAAAATCAAGGAAAAAACTTTTTACAAACATAACCCAAAAAATAATTAAGAACATAGCTTGTCACTGACGGGGACCGAACCAGCAACCTTTGCATCACAAACACACTATCTAACCACTGCCCTATCAGACGGTTACAAGGGATCCAGTGTACCGCGAACACATGAATAATTCTGCCGATTCGACCAACGTCGGGTCGCGTCGTGGAACCGATCAGACAAGGTCAAAACAGATTGCTGTCAGAAGACGCTACTGTAGGTGAGTAGGTCTAAAGATTGCTCCTTGCATAAATCGCTTTTAGTCATCGACAAAACCGCGAAGCGACTAGTTGGACGTGTACTAACACAGAAAAAAAGCATCATGCGATGACAAATACCTATATCGTGTAGTTGACTAATGTTTTATTGACCTAAGTACATGTTTAATTAAATTTATCACGAATGACTTGAATCAACGAATTTCGCGTATTTGATATCAATCTATCACATGTTTGAACAGTACTGTTTGAATGAATAGGTCGAATTTCTTAAATCAAATAATTTATATTAATCAATTTAGCATAATTTGACTTAAATGCGTCAATGATTAGCTGAAAACTACAACTTTATATGCACCATTATAGTTTAGAGAACTATTTAAATATTTGCCCCAATCATTTTGAAGGCTAATTGAATATAATACGTGTTTGTTACAAGGTTCCCCGTATTCGGCGTACGATTTTAATATGGCCGCAACGCGTGCGCCGTGCGCCGGCGATGTAAAAGCACATGTTTAGTTCATCATGATGTTTGGGCGTGCAAGCAGCTGCTACATCCATATTATTCGCTGGGGTGTCCAGTTTTAATATTAAGGAAACAAGTCGGTTCCGTAAATTTTACTGTGTAACCTGTGACTTATCAGCCTGAATAATCGACAAATTCCTTACTGTATGGTAAGTGCATACACACCTCTCTTTTAAGCCTAAGTTACCAATAAGATGGATGGCTGGCCCCTCGGCTGGCCCCGCATCAAGATCATTATACAAAAAGCTTGTCTCATGTAAAATTCATGCGGGTGGGTATGATAATATGATAAATTATAAAGTATAGAAGCAACATATTTTCTATTATTTTTGTTTGTTTCGAAATGTTTCGATTACAAGGTAGTCAAATACAATAGGTAATTGTAATACGTACGACCAAATATAGTTTCTATATGTATTATACAAAACGAGAAAGGGTTGGGTTCAGTCAATATTCTATGTTTTTGTCTCAAATAAATATGTATTAGGAAGAAATCTGGAATTTTTTAATGAAACCTATGTCCGTTTCGGTTAGCCTTTTAAATGATTAATTGAAATAAAGGGTTGGGTTCAGTCAATCTTCTATGTTTTTGTTTCAAATACACGTGTATTAGAAAGAACTATTTTCAATGAAACATACACTCGTTTCCACTAACTTTTACTAGTCGGTACCCCCTTATCTTTTATTAAAATCAATGAAAATACTTTTAAGTGATTGGTAAAAAATATTTTTTTTTTATTAAAATTTTCGACACCCTGTATATCGAAAACCATGCCGATACATGTTTATATGACAAAGTCTACTTATTTTGACAATTTCTATTGGTTCTTAAAGTTTCTTTCCTTAAGGATCATTGTTTTTAGAAGAGAAAATTGACGATTTGGAAATCGTAGAACTTTTAACAGAACACAGGTACACGGAAAAAAAGCTATACTAATATTACGATTAATAATCTTGAATTAACGCTATGCTATATTTCCCATTCCGCAAGTATAACAATACTCTATTGTAATAGAATCATATTCTTGAATATGAAGATATGATTTTCTTGTTTCAAATATAAAAACTACTTAAATTTAAGAATAGGTTAATATTTGTGTGAATAATTGAGGTATAATTGGTTTGAAATTTATCTATTCTTGATTTAATAATAGCAAACTCGCATTTTGAGTTTATATTTGATATATTTTTATTGTTCTTCATTATGAATTAAAAATAATTTATTTTTGGACGTATATAGTTTTATTTTATATAGTTTATTTTTATTAAAATATAATACATATTTATTTATATAATGTGTAATACAATTAAAAAACAGTATTCGGCATTTAAATATTTATTACAGTAATTCTACACAGTGAAGCTAGAAATGGTTATACATATATATACGAATGCATCCGTACTGAAAAACGAACAAAACCTAACATTATACATAATGCGTAAACTTAACAGTGCTTTCAAGTACATACAATAACTTGGTTAATATTAAAGTTGAGTAAAACATTTTAATGCAAAAGTTCTAGAGACTGCTGAGAGTTCTAAATTTAAACTATTTTTTTCGATATATACACACATAGAAAAGATCTCTTGATCTAAAAACAGCGAGGAGTTCAGATCATTCCTCTCCTTATGAAGAAATAAATATTTATTTTGAAATATTTTTCCTCGCCATAAGAACATGTGAAGTTCAGATATATATTTTTTTATTTGAATCCACTGAGGTGAAGAAATACTTCTCTCGACACAAAGTAATATTCTTTTGCCACATATGAAAGTCAATATGCTCTTGGAATAACGTCAATTTCCTCAGTTTGAGAACTCTTTTCTATGTGTGTATGTATAGGCAAGTATATCGCTTTTAGGGTTGATTTAAACAATAAGGTATACATGTTGGGTCTCTTTGGATATTCATCGGTAAAGAAGACTCCACAAGTGTCGGTCGATTAGAACAGAAAACAAGGGATAGCATCGACGTCGACACTTGTGAATATTGAAAAACACCCAACATGTATAATATCGATACATTAGCCTATATACTTTAAATAATCTTTAGAAATACTATATATTTTACTATAATTATGTATGCTGCAACTCAAAGAAATATTTAAATAAGTAGCTGACTTATTTGAAAACGAAAAGTAGGACGCCATGATTGACGCCAAATACCAAACAAAGTTTTCTTGTTCTCTACATATTAATTTAAATAATGCAAGCAATATTTTATACCTACGTATACATAGAAACGCAAATAAATGAATACAATTATCGCATTTACGTTTCAACTGATTTGTGAAATCTTCCAAACTCCATTCGCTTAACAAAGGTTCCATTTTAAAATGAACTCAAAACGAAATCAGGAAACGAACTGGCCACCACTATAGTCGAACATCTAATGTCTGATGCAACAGGCACTTCCTAAATCGTAAGCTTCTTATGAAGAGTAGTTATACTTTTTTTTTTTAATATTCTTGGAATGAATATAAAAGATTTACTTTAATTATAAGTGTATTGGTTTTAAGGAGAATATAATTCTGTTCAAAACTACTTACAAGTATCGAATGTGACTATGCACACATTTAAACCAAGAATAGTTCCATATCTTCTCTTAAGTTTATTGCTTTTCTTGAATATAAGCACACTTTATTATCAATTTAAAACAATATTTCTTAAAATAAATACAGCTATTATTTAAAGTCAACACGAAGTGTATTTTTGAATTAATTGTGGATTACTCTCTCAATAAGAATAATATATTTCATGTCAGTCTAAAAATTCAAGTATCGCGTCATTTTTAAATATAGAACACATTTTTTTCCGTGTAGAGGTGTTAGTTAATGGCAACATTGGGGAAAAGGTTTGTCTGAAAAGGGGGATTAAGAAGTTGCAAGTAAGTAAAAATGTATATCTTTTATGAGATAACATCCTTTATTTTTGTACAGAAAATCAGAAGTTGGTAATGTTGGCTGCCTACCTATATATTTATAAAAAAATCTTTCCGATCTAAAATTAGAATTTTGTTTTAGGGAAATGGATCTTTAGAATCGCTAGAATCGGCTCTCTCACCTAGAATAATAAAAATCAACGAACCTGTCAAATCAGATGCGGGAAATTAACTGAACTTAAGAATGGAAATCCTTTTTGTATTATGTATAATTTTTAACACCTGTATAATTTATCTTTTTCTCGATATTTTTATAGAAAAATAAATAGATATTTTTTTATTATTATTTATTCATTTAATCATGTTCAGACAAATATGTATACAGTCGATTTCATAAATATATTGGAAAATGTTTTAGGTGGTGTCAGTCGAATTTTAAAATGTCATGAAAGTGTCATACATATTTATGAAATTCACTGTACAAAATAAATTCTAGCAAATTTAAACCAAATATACCCTAAATAAAACGTAACAAGTGGTTTTCGGAAACATTGATGTGATTGGGTTATATACACGAACCGCTTTATTCGTGTATCTCTATATTTAGCACAAATTATCCATATATTTAAAATAAACAGTGGTATATTTGACTCAAACTTATGCCAGGACGTAGTTGAATATATGGATTGTTTATTAAAACATCCATGTATATAGGAAAAATTACAGATACATTTGAACCAAATCGTGGAATATATAAACAAATTATGTCACAAATATATTACAAATACTCAAGTTATTTACTGAAACATTTCCATGATTGGTTTGACAACATGCGGTAGTTTCCTGAAATATGTTTTTATTAAGGACAAGACATCACAAGTTTCAGTTGCTGCGACCGACTGCGGATTGAAGCTTATTATTTTGTGTAGTTGATTAATTTTTTTAAATGATTGGCTTATATCAAACATATATTTAATTGCTTCATATATATTTTTATTTAATACAATATTTTTTTTTGTGTGTAGTGCTAAACCTACATATTCCGAAGCTATTTTAGCTTAGTCTTTCGCTATCAAGTCGCTATAGGACGCTAGGAAGATGAGATCAGGAAAAGATCGAAAGCGATCAAAGCCCAAATCAAGCCAAAGACTGAGCCTTTGCATATAAGCTTTGTGTTTGGCTCATAAGCCTTAATAGTTGTGCCCATATTTCAAACAGGTTTGATACTGGTTTGCTCATTCGTCTTCTGCTTGTCTTTTCAGTTGTGGGAAAGCCACAATAATATTTCGTTTTTCCATTTTAGAATGATACACATTAAACTTACCAAAAAATACATAATGTAGAAAATTAAATGAGCAAAAGCTGATGTCAATTTTAAAAACATAAGGGTTCGCCAAAGAGAAAACATTGAAATCTGATTTCTTACATAGCTCCTGATTCGCTTTTTGCGCTACCTTAAAATAGCTATTCAAATAAAGGCCATTTCCATGCAATCCCGGCAATAAATTGACAAATTTAAAAAGCCGTTCTCATCTTTCTAGTATTTGGGATAAGAATAAGTTTTATTTAGTAACCGATGGGCAATTTATGTGAGTTTCTGTATAACAAAGCTATATGGCACAATAATCACATAGGTTCCATACAGAGAGCATATACCGCTAAGGTTACATACATCCAAATGACATATATATTTTTACAAACAAGGCAGCATTTTAAAGCCTGAACTGTACTGATGTCACACATGCCAGAAAATATAATTTTTCTCTACAACTCCTTATAAAAAAATCCAATGTTTCTCGCAAGAAAATACCACATATATTTTCATTCTGATCTGACGTTGCAAGTTTGCATTTCGCTAACAGCTTAGACGTGAATGTAAACGATGAAACAAATTTTTAGCCCGATTCTAGACAGTATGCACCATCTACTAACAAAATACTGATCTGGTTAAGATACAGATAACTTAATGATAAGCGAAATATTAAACATCACCAAATAAAATGTATCACCAAATTACCTTACATTACCTGTATGTTTTACTTGTAAAAAAACCCGCCTGCCTAGATCTTCGATTTGTGAAACCTCAATGTTTTTTTTTATATTTTCCTACTGTTTACTCCTTATTTCAGGAAATACAGTTTTTATTTAAATGCAATATACATTTGATTTATTTCTTAGAGATTGCTAAAATATTTTTTTAGACATAGACATGGTTCAAATATTTTTTACCGTTGTGTAGGATCAGGGTGTCTCCAGACCACTCCGTAGGTAGCGATTGAAGAAGAATTTTATACGATAGCGGGATATGGTTAATGTTGTAATGTCTCATTTCCATATTTTTACGCACCCTGTACCTAAATTAAGTAATTCCTATGGCAGTCTTTTATTATGCACCTAATCTTATCGAGAAGCTTTTCATTTGTTGCCCAATTAATTGAGCAAACTGCTAATTGAAATGTATGGTCAAATGTATGATATTTTAGTTCGGGTGTAGGTATAGCAGTGTATCATGACATTCGAAGCTTTATAATAAGTACAACTAATAATTAATGCATTCTAAACGAGAATACACGGAGACAAAATGAGTGATCCTTTAAGTAAAAATCTGAATGTCGAACATTGAAGTTCCTCAAGACACTGAGCTTGGACATATTACACTATTCTTCAAATACATAAATGGTTTGTAATGCATCAGAATAAATAACACAAGTATCTAGTTGTGTATTTCTGCAGATGAAAATAGGCTACCTCCATTGATTCTAAATAGGCCAAAACTATGTTGGGGCTTGGAACCTTCGGCAAAATGACCTAAAACGGACTATTATTCACAATACCGAAACAGAATTATTGCACTCGACGCGCGTTTCGCTAACCATGTTAGCATCATCACGAGTTGATTAAAACTAAACTTGAAAATTCACCCAACTGTATTTTATACTAACTGTTTGCTTTATCAACATATTTTTGGTTACAACCCATGCATCCAATTTCATATATTCCACTTCTAATATTTCAATTTTGTCCTTTGGACCACCTAATAATTTCTTAATTTTAAATTGAGTTTGGTATACTAATTTTAAACCTATATCTTTTTGGAGTATACTGAGGATTATATGGTACCGAGACATATTTTGTATTTTCATCCTGATTAACGAAATAAGTGGAATCACGAATGCTCTTTCTAAACAAATGCCTATTAATTAGTCTATTTATTAAGTTAGTATTAAAACCATTAACATTCGCTATATTCTTAATTGTCTCCTTTTCTTTATTAAATATTTCTCTGGTGAGAAGAAAGTTAACCATACGGTGTACTAAAAATGAAAGCTGGACATTTTGTGTTGGTCGCAGTGGAAGGCGTCATTAGGAATATATCGGCTAATGGCAGTCCTTTTTCTATAAATATCAAATTCTAGTGTGTTATTAGAGTTCCTAATCACTGCTTTTTTAATTGAATTTTTCTTATTTATTGTGTAGGTCGAACTAGTTGAAGATGGAAGAAATATGCTCCGAAGTTTGTCTCCAGCTCAAAATGTAAGTACATTTTCCAGATATTATTATAACCTAACTTTTTGTAGTAATATCGCCTATTAGGTGAAGTGGATGCAAATGATAAATACGTCCTGAAGTTTGGTTTGTGTTGTGAAATTCTTGGTTATATTTAAATTAAGATAATATTTATTTTATTCATTTATTCACTTATTTGTTTATTTGTTTTGTATATGTAAATTGAACTTAACTTAAAAAATAGAACGTATTTCAAGGCACAGGCATTTATTTGTGTAACATTAACAATACTGCTATTTTAATTTAAATTTTTTTAGTGATTGTGTAGGCTGAAACTTCGGAAGACCGTTATGAACGAAGTAGTCACTATGACTATATTGAGCTGTCGCCAGTTAATCTTTGGCCACTTAGTATAGATAAGAGCAAAGGAGATTCATTTTTAGATGCTATAAGTAATTACTTCTTTGGTGATTAAAATTTGTTTGCCTTTGAAGTTGGTTAAAAAATTTATTTGTTTTTGAAGTGGAACTAGGTGTATGTTTTCTTAGATCAAATCGTTTTCTTTTAGATTTAAAAAAATTAGATGCTTCAGAGGATGAAACAAACTGCGACGGTGATTTACAAGCATTATTTGATATTCAAGAAGATGTTAATCTTGAAAATCTTCAGCTGCATGTTGAAACAGAAACAAGCTTTGAAGATGGGATTACATTGAAAATTCGAGCGGAATGTATTTATGATGACGTATCTAAGCTAAAAGAAACAATTTTATACAGCAGCGATATTGACTCAGATAACTTTGATGTGGACCTTCTTACACTTAAAAGAAATCTTATAAAAAATATAGGCAAATAAACGATTTTATTCACGGACAATTTGGACACTGACCTAAAAATCGAAGAAAGCAAAGATAGTACCAGATCTAAAGTCCAAAACCGTTCTCGTAAACGAAAGAGGGACCCAGAACGCTGGAAAAGAAATGAAAGGAAACGGCAACGAAATGCTGGTGAAACCTAGGTATCAGTGAGAGGAAATTCTATTCCAGAAAGAAAAATAAAAGACCCGTGTAGCCAGAAATGCAGATTGAAATGTTATTCAAATTTTAATTTTGAGCATAGGAAGGGAAATGGTGCTTTAATTATTTCTGGAATCTTGAAAATAACGATAAAAAGAGACAGTTTACTTCTCTAAACGTACAAACAATAGAACCGAAATATAGATATTTCAATGAAAGTCGTGGGCGGTCAAAAAACCAGGCATATTTTTTAACTATGGAAAATAAAAAGGTCAGAGTATGCAAACTATTCTTTATGGCTACCTTGAATATTGGTGTCAATGATTCGTACATCTTTAAAGAAGAGGGATAGTACTGGTATCGTGCAACTAGAACAACGAGGAAAACATGGCAAACAAAAGAAATTGGATTAAAATTTTCTAGAAGGAGTTCGCAACCACACTAATTCGATACCGAGAATAGAGTCACATTATCTTAGAAAGCAAACAAGCCGGGAATTTTTTGAGGGCGATTTGAATATCAGTACATTATATCGCCTTTATGTAGAGCAATGCAAATTATTAGAAAAGCCATATGTTAAGAACTGCATTTATGAACACTGAATATATCCAAAGACCATCCACAGTTTTTAAATTATTGTCTTTGATATAACATAGGATTTCACAACCTTTAAAAATTCTTGCGACGAAATGAAAACTAATCTAAAAGAAAAACAGGAAAAACATTAAGAAAATAATGAACTCTCAATAAAGGAAAAAGCTAAATATACAAAAGAGGCTTTAGAAAGTAAAGAAAACAAAATTGTGGCCGTATTTAATTTATAAGCTGTGCTTCCTACCCCGTCCGAAGATGTGTCTTCATTTTACTATAAAAGTAAGCTTTCTACGTATAATCTAACTATTTTCGACATCGGGACGAAAATGAATGTTTGGAGTGAAAATATCGCAAAACGTGTGTTCTTCATTTTTTAGAAAATATTTGCAACTCTAAAAGTAAAGTCGTATTTTATTCCGACAATTGCGTCGGTCAAAATAAAAATAAATTTATCTCTGGTATGTAGTTATTTGCTGTGCATAATGTAGCCAATATACAAAGTATAACTCATAAATTTTTAGTTACGGGACATACCCAAAACGAGGGTGATTCCATGCACTCATGCATTGAAAGAGAAAAGTAAGAACTTTTCCTTATAAGATTTTGCTGTATCTTTATTGACGCGATTTCGAAAAAATGACATTTGCTCCCGCACTAAAAGCAGTACGTAAAATTTGAAATACTCATTTATTGTTTAGGGCAAGCACCATCTTTAATCAAGAATAAAACTTTCTGACAAACCAATAATAAAAAAGTTTCCCATATATAAAATTCATTTTAAATTCAACCGTGACCAGCGCGACTGTGGAACTGAACCGCTCAGGGCAGTGACAGGTAGGCGCAGTGCCCGACACTACAACTTTCCGATTTCGGTAGAGATGACTAGATGGTAGCATTTTATAATAAAAGACTATTAAGATAATTCTTATGGACGAAATTCTCCAAACCTAAGTAACTCACCAAAACTCTGATAGATGGCGAAAAGATATAGTTTCATTTAAAATATTCAGTTAAAATATTTTGCCCTCTGTTGACGACAATCTGCACTTGGTAAATACAGATTTCATTTTTAAAGGGGTGTCGTATGCTCTCGGCATAAATATATCGGGCAGTAACAAGGTTTATTGACCTTGGGGCAGGAATGCATCATTCAAACTGGCAGTTGGGGGAGTAAAGGACTGGTTATAGTCCGGGAGCCAGCGTCAATATTTAGCATGTATTTTAGACCGCTTGAATTTAACTTATATAGTATGTTCCCATATAAACAAACACTGAACCGACCGTCAGCTGGGCTACCGGCGCTGGATGCTGCGGCGGGAAGATGAGATAGTTGTAAAAAAAAATGGAATTCGGAATTACTTTAGACCGGTTGAATTTTTTATGATAAATTGTCTATGTTACATATCTTAAAAAATAAATAGTCAGCTGCGTGCCGGAAGCAACGTTGTACGTCAGCTGGTCAGGAGAAGTGGTAATAAAATTGAAAAAAAAAATTGATTTATAACCGAGTGATATTTTTTTACATGACTTAGGACTCATGTAGAAATATGAAAATAACAGTCAGCTGGGTGTATCGTACGACAAAGACCGTCAGCTAGAGCATTAAAATATCATTACGCTCATACATCCAAGGGGCGCGCGGTAGTCTAAGTAGTCCGATTGACGACCTACGTCTCAATATGCATTTACCTGATTAGAATTTTCCAATTTTCGTTTATTAGAACTATTATATGGCTAAATTTCAATTAAATATTCATTAATTTATTAAAGGTAAAGGTTAAAGTCCACATATCATTAACGCTTAAAATTCAGTATTTTTTATTCAGATATTCTTGAAAGAGGTATTCGAAAATTAAAAAGATTTACCTAAAATATAGATACGTAAAATTCACATATAATTAACGCATAAAATTGAGTTTTTATTTAGATATTGTTGAAATAATCGAAAAAAAAATTACAATGAGTCTATGGTATTAAGAATTATCTTCATCATTGCTTTGATTGTCGTCTGATGAATAATCTATTTCAATGTCATCGTGAATATCTTCTACCTCTGTTTCACTGTTATCTGTACAAAAGAAACTAAAAAAAATATTTATCAAATGTTCCTGAAAAAATAGAACAACAAGTTTTTTCATACCTTCAAAGTCTTCATCAATACTTTTTTTTAATTGGCTAAACGTAATTTTTCTATTTTCCTGGCCCGGTTTGGGCCAGTGTCTGCGTCGTCTGAGGGTCGATCGAAACGACACGCTTCTATAACATTTTTCGATAGGACATCAATTAATAACGTAAGTATTCGATAAAATATCTTTTTCGTCTTAAAAATGAGCATTTTCTTCATATTTAGCCACAAAATAGGGAATTTCGTAGGTGGATGATATTTTTCGTTTCGAATATTTTAGGAGGGGGTTTTTGGGAATGCCGAATTCGATTTTGGCATCGAGAAGGTCGTCATTTCTGTACAGAAATATTTCGAAAAAGTATAAATTTTTAAGAAAAAATGCGAGCGGAATATTAGCATTTTTATAATTATTAAAAAAGGACGTAACCGGCGCCGGCGGCGGCGTCTTCTGCAATACGTGGATACAGTCGGACTTGCCGCTGATGCAGTTCGACGGCTGACGGGCAGAGTAGAAAAACCCCACAAAAACAGGTGGCGGCGAAGCAGTAGTAGTAGTTTTGTTTCTAACTGTTTTGATAGGGGCTGAGTGAAATAAAATTTTTTTATCGCATTCCTTTCGAAACTTATTACCCGTGCCGTTGACTATACGCCTGCATGGCAGGCGTCGGTATGCTGCGGCTACTATAACCGATTTAAAAAGTGCAATTTGTTAAATAAATGTAAAATGCACACATTTTGCTTCCCATCGTTTTTCTTGGGAGCTTCGTGCTATGGCTATTTTAAAGTTTAACTCAATATATCTACCTAAAATCATTTTATAAATTCTAAAATGTAGAAATTAATTTGAGAGAAATTTTTTATTCTATACACAATAACGTTTGGTAGGTCGATGCGTTAACTTCAATTTTA
The DNA here is from genome assembly GCA_016904865.1 of Pissodes strobi. NCBI lineage: Eukaryota > Metazoa > Arthropoda > Insecta > Coleoptera > Curculionidae > Pissodes > Pissodes strobi. The sequence goes on from JAEQML010067322.1 coordinate 14,346, forward strand.
TACTCAGATTAAATTTAATATAATAAAGCACTTTGCAATACATATGTATTGTTGATATAATTTTTTTAATGTTTTAAGCAACATTACAGCTTAAACTTGGTTTAAAAATGTTTGAAATTTTAAGAGGTTTTGTTTTGTTTACAGAAAAACATGTTAATTTTAAGTTGAAGAAGTAGTCCATAATCTCGCAGTGGACAAGACTTTTATTTCACTTCTATTTTAAATTTTATTTATTTTCTTACTTTCCAAATATAAACACACACAAGTGCAATGTATAATTAAATGTCTTCTATTTTTTTCCCTGTCGCATGACCCAGTTCACGCTATATGTTTAGGTTAAGACAAGTCACATTCCCAATTTAACGTATCAACTTACCAAACATTTTCTATAAAACAAAAAATAGAGCAAAAAATAATATGTCACAACTTTTCAGAAACATAATTTGTGTAAATATTTGCATCTACGACAGCTTTTTAATATTTTCACTTTCTTGCCAAGCAGATTGTTACACAAAACAAAAAAAAATATTTTGCAGTTTATCGGTCGCAATGTCGCATCTAATCGAAACCGCACCAAACTTTCGAGAAAAAAATCATAGTTGTACATATTTTATTATAAAGTTACATTTTTTGTCAGGAACACCTATTGATTCATTTAATAATTATTAAGGGGATTGCGTAAATGTTTAGTAATTTTCTGCTACCTAAATTATTAGTGCAAAATAAATTATAGTTTAAAAAACTAAAAAAACACGCGTTGATCGAAACCGATCTAAAAAAATTATAAAATAGAATAAAGTGATTCAAAAATATAATTTTATTTTAAAAAGCGTGGGGGTGCTTAAGTGCCATAAGTTTATCACAAAAATCAATTTATCGCTTTGATTGACCAACAGTTTATATGTCAAATTTGATTGATTACTTCAATTTAATAGCAGACTATATGAAGTTATCTTATCATTTCACCAAGAGTTTATCGGCAAAAGTCAATTTATCATTTCAGATGACCAATAATTTATATGTAGATACATTAGATTTAACTTCTCAAATGACTGCAGTTTATATGAATATTTTATTTAAGTATCGTTTCAATTGACTGGCGGTTTGTAAGAAGTACTAGATTTATCGTTTTAATCGACTATCAGTTTATGAGAAAAATCAATTGTTCGTTTTGATTTACCAACAGTTTATATGCCAAATTTCATTGATTACTTCAGTTGACCAGCATATTATATGAAAGGTTAATTTATCGTTTCAATTGGGCAGCAGTTTATATGCAAAATTTCGTTTGAATTAACAAGAGTTTATTAGCAAAAGTCAATCATTCCAGATGACCAATAATTTATTGGTAAATTAGATTTACCTTCTCAATTCACCTGCAGTTTATAAGAAAATTTAATATAAGTGTCGTTTCAATTGACTGGCGATTTGTAATATACACTAAATTTATCGTTTCAATTGAATATCAGTTTATGAGAAAAATCACTTGGTAATCTTGATTTAGCAACAGTTTTATGCCAAATTTCATTGATTACTTCAATTAACCAGAAGATTATATCAAAAGTTAAAGTTAATCATTTCAATTGAACAGCAAATTATTTGCAAATTTCCTTTCAATTAACAAGAGTTTATCAGCAAAATTAAATTAATCATTCCAGATGACCAATAATATATACGTAAATTAGGTTTATATTAAAATTTTTGCAACTGACTGGCGGTTTAACAGAAACACTAGATTTATCGTTTTATTATAAAATAATATCATAACTACAATGGCAAACGAAATCCGGACAAAGTGGTCAAGGTCAACTTGTTTCCTAACAAGTCGCCGCCGGCGCTTGAAAAATAGCATCCCTCTGTTAGTGTTTGAAAGTACTACGGTCATCCAGAGCCCTCTGCTGATATTCATGTTAACTTTGTTAATATCGATTATTTATTTGCATTTTTCAGGATAATTTAGTTTCCGTACCGCTTCGTAGGTGGAGACGTTCTTGGGGCTATTTTAAGCGACGGAGAAATTTTAGCATTGGGATTATCTTAATAGTCTTTTATTATAAAATGATGGTAGTGAATAAGCTGTGCTGCTAGCAATCCATATAAAAAGAAAATAGTTCATATCTTGATCACATATAGTTTTATTTAGAACGTAATAACAACAAACGAACTTAAGGCTACATGGGGATGAACAACAGTGAAAGTAATGGAAGCGCATCAAATCAAAACATGTTGAGCTACTGCAGCAAATAATGAAAACTCAATGCAACATGTTTTAATTTTAAGCCTTAATACTAAAGGAAGAGCTTTTTCTTATTTATATCAGTAGTATTATTTCAGGCATAATATCCTAAAATCGGCAATTTACATCAACCTTAATTTAATTCATCTAATTGCATTTTTTAATTGTCGTAGGTCTTGTAGTGCTGTGGATGTACGGCATGACCCTTTCTCTCTACAATAGCATTGAAACCATTGTGTTTGTCAGCTTCGTATTTGACGACCCTTATGGTACCGTCAGGTTCGTGGAGGGAGTACTCTCCTTTAACTTTGTCTCCGTAACGCTCTTCTTTTTGTTCGTGGATATCGTGGTGTTTAGGGTCGTGAACAGCATATTTGTATTCATAGTGTGGGTTGGTCTGAAATGCAAAACATATTTCTAAGTTATTTTGGACCAGAAATTCAATATTCGCATAATCTCGAGAGTATAAATATGCCATACCATATTAGCTAGAAATTTAGAAAAATATTTTTTTAGGGTATTTCATATGAAATACGGGGTCTATGATTGGCATTATCTTAAAAGAAGCTATGCTCCTAAGACAAAACGAGTGATAAATTATCTAAAAATTATTTAGGCTAGGAGAGAGATATTCATGCACTTATTACGAAATATTTACGGCATTGCATTTACTTGATTTTTTTTTAATTTGGTTCGATCAAATTTCCGTAAATTTATTTTATTATGTAATAGCTTTACACATTTTTGGGTTACAAATGGTAAATTTTATTTATATATTATATAATAAAAAAAAAAAATTACATCCAATATATATTTGCTCTAGTGAATTTATATTCGGTTAGACTTCTTAACGAAATTTTATTCTACTGATGAAAATATCCCTAGTTTTCTTTCACCATAGAATCATGGTTCATATCCAGCAAATGGACATGTTTTGAAAGAAATGATCTCTATTTCAATCAAAATAAGGCTTAAAAATCTTAGCTAGTATAGGTTTCAAAGAAATTAAAAATCTAAATAATTCTTTAGGTGTTGTTGTAGTGTCATGTTATTGCGATATTAATTCAATCTTGCTTTTGCTGAAATTTTAAGTTAATAACTTTAAATAAATGAGGGCTTCATTAAATGCATACATACGTAATAGTCAATGTCTTTATAAAGGTGGTGGCCGTATCCTTCTCCACCTCCCCCACCACCTCCTAAGCCGCCACCAAGACCACCGCCAAGTCCACCGAAGCTGAAGGACAATGCGGCACTGGCATATGCGACGAAGGCAAAGAAGATTAAAAGCTGAAAAATTTAATATTCAAATGAAGAAACACAAATAAGTGTATTTTATTTAATATCTTAATTTAACCAGTGGCCAACAAACTGAATATAAGCCACTTTCCCAAGTCAGCCAAGAAGTCGTTCTAAAGATAATTGTATCCTAATCATCTTGTTAAATATAACGTACCGTGAAAACCATAGGTTATAAAAAGTTAAGTTAGTAAATATCCAAATGTGTAGCGTATCTAATACACTGTAGATAAAACAACGGATATGCAAATTGTTTTTTGGGAAATAGACTTTCTTAAAAAAAAATTCACATTCGTAATTTACTCAAACCGATGTGAGTGAAATAATTGTGTTAAGGGAATTGATTTTTAAATGCAAATAATTCTCCATGAATATTATATGTATATCGTAACGTAAATATATGCTATACTATAATACTACGCTAGAATTTCCTAAAAACGTGTTTAATTAATTATAAATAATAATTAATTTGTCGACATTTGAAGAAAAAAACAGAATATTTTATTTGGAGGAAAAGTTACTTTTCATGGCTTGCTCTCTATTACCAGCCTCACTCCGTTCGGCTGTTAAACACGAGCGCGCCATGAAAAGTATCACTTTTCCTCCATATAAAATAATATACTATTCCCTACCTTAATCATAATTAATCTGCGGGTACCAATTTGGGAAAGTTATCAAATAAACTATGAATACAACAAAGTGGATACTGCCCCAAAGTGACATAACACAAGCTTATATAATGACTGAAAAACAGGGTCAATAATCACTAAATTAAAAATAACCAATAATATATACAACTGTAAGAAAGTTCACATAGGTATAATGTACCCAAAATATTTTATATGGCAGGGGAATTAGATCAAATGTTGAAAATTATCTAATTTTATTATTTAAATTTAATTTGAAAGTGCACGACTGTTAAATAAAATAGTGTCAAAATAAGAATTGCATATGCTATATAATATTTAAATAATCTTGCTTTATTGTATCTAGCTCTAAAAATTATAGACTATGTAAATATTTAAAAGTATAACGCCTGCAAAATATACAGTTATTAACAGTACCCATATTTGTGGTTTAATGAAATAAATTATTCTATACGTACGGAGTGTATCAACCTTAATATTTTTATGACAGTTATTGTATAAAACTTAGTGACTAACATCATATTTATTCAAGCATAATTAACGTCCGAAGTAGCAGGGACACTTTATATTAATGCTTATTTTTAGAAACATAAAGAATGTTTCGTTCAAGTTTTCGTATTTTCAACTATGCCAAAGATGAACGTTTTTAGTTACGGAAGACTTGCTTGAAACG
>JAEQML010067323.1:0-19199 GCA_016904865.1 Pissodes strobi
CTGAATACTTTTTTGCCATACTACAAAGTAAGTATTGCCACAATGTACCAAAAAAAATTAAAATACACAATTTTAAGCAAAATCTGTTGCCTTTTGCCTCCCGGACGTGGAATACAAATAAACAAAAAATAAACATTTTGTGCAAATTTAAAAACAAAAAGTTAAGTAAGGTTAGAAGTCAAAAAGCGGTAGAGCGTTTTCGATTTTATTGGACATTATTACCGTGTTTAAACAACATTTCGAAGTTGCCAAATGGTAGCTGTAGTTTCACCATAAACGTTTTCACTCGGTATTCAAGAATCCGATTTTGCCACATAACCACTCCGTCGGGTGAAATATATCTGGTGAAAAATTTCACTAGTAAAAATTTTCACCATATTTCAAGAATTGGGCCCCTAAGCAGTGGCGGATTAACCCAAAAGGCTGCCCGGGGCTAACAATCTCTGCCGCCCCTATCCTTCATAGGAATATTTTTTAGTTTCACGCGCATTTAAGCGTAATTTTATTAATTCGACCTATCAAGGCCCATTTAAAAATAAAAACTGATAATTATGGCAATTTTAAATATTTATAATTAACGTTTAAGTTTAATAAAATAATATACGCATGAAACTACATAATATAGTGTTATATGTATTTAAAATATAATATGCAACCAACAAAAACTTATATGTCAATTAAACAAAATTAACAGAAATAGAAATAAATTAGCATAAACTAGGAGCAGTCATAAAAATAAAACACAAAATGGAGAAAACTGGCTATCCATAAAGTAGGTAAGGGTAATTATTGCTTATACGGTTTTCTTCTATTTTTGGATTATATGGAAAAATTTTTATGTAGGCACATTTTAGTGTGTCCTTAGGGATTGCAAATATACTGGCGGAGAAGAGTTTTTTTATTTTTTTTTAAAGTTGTGTTTGTTTTTTTTTTTAATTTGGGTTAGTCTAGGTTAGTTTGGGTTAACCCAAACTAACCAAAACCAACCCAAACTAACGAAAACTAGCCCAAATTAAAAAAATAGAACAAACATAACTTAAAAAAAAAAAAATAAATATCTCTTCTCCCCCGGTATATTTGCAATCCCCAAAGATACTAGAATGTGCCTATATAAATTTTTTTTCCATTTAATCCAAAACTAGCAGAAAACCGTATAAGCAATAATTACCTAGGTAGTAAGTAATGAAAAAACCTTATATATTTACTCTTCTTGATTTCCGTCTGGCAAATTCATCAATAATTGATTATTATTTAATCAAAATTTTAACTGATCACTGTTAATGCGTTAATGAATCGCTTATTGCAGAAAGGGTACAAGTCAAAAACGACAGTTTCGAGAAAAACAACAAAATGTGTTTGTTTTAAATTTCGTTGTTAAGATATTAAGAATAGGTATCGGATCTTTAAAAGGATATCCTATTAGACTATTTAGTGTTATATTTCGGCTTATTAATAAAATGTAATGTGAAAAAAAAAGTAACGAAATTTGAAACATGTACCCTCTGCAATCAACTTTCCGAAATAAGATAGAAAAATGGCTTTTTTTATTCAGAAATTTTTATTTACGGATTCTTACAATCAATATTACACTTAAATGAATAAAAGCATTCCAAAAAACCTTATTCTAGAGTAGGCCATTCAAATATATCTTGCCAAAATACAGTAATACTATCGTTCATCGACATACACCGCCGATTTTTTTATATGGTCCATTTTATCTGATTTAATAGAAACTTTACCAGATGGATTGTCTATTTCCTCGGGTGGCTTTAAATTACTACACAAAACGTGTGTTTTACGAAACCGTTAATAAACTCCCTCGTAACATCGGTACCTGCTTGACTTCCGTAAGAAAAGTGATGGAACGTGCTTATGTTAAAATGTACCTTTTGGTTTCTTGGTATCCTTCTGTTGAAATTGCAGTTTTTTTATATAGTTTTAGCAACCAGTCTTTGAAATTGATAAATTCGTTTCCACTTACAATATGTAGGTACTTGAATTGCATGCACTCATTTCCTAGTATTTCTTGAAAATCATTAGGATATAATTCTAATAGAGATTAACATTTTTCCAAAGTAACCGTATCATCTAAATTTTGTAGATTAACAAAAATGTAAATTTTAATTCAATGTCAAAATATGTTGCTCCTATATATTTAATGTCGCGAAGTAAATTGTCTATAGTTTTATAGAACTCCTAAATTTTCTTCTGGCGTCCTAGACAGTTTAAGTACCTGGTCATAGTCAAGTGCCTACCACCTACTTAAATTCCCCCTTTCCGTAGTACCACTCTCTCTTGTACATTTTGCCTTGGCAAAAAGATTATCAGTTTTTGGTGTCTTTTCTAAAACTCTACGTAGTTTTTTCCTTGCGCAGTTTTGTGTTTACGCCAAAAGGCACCACTTTCTTTTTTACTCAGTTCATTTTACAACACTAAGGACCATGGGCGTAGACAGGATTTTTTCTCAGAAGGGCGAACCGTAGATAAGGCCTCAGTGGTATCAACAGGCGGAGGCCAAGCCACGCCCCATTTTTACCCAAAAGTCGATAAAATCCTTAAAAAAACAAGGATTCGGCGCCCTCTTGAATGGAATGAATGATATGTTGAAAAATGAGGGGTAAATTCCCAGGGGGGGGGGGGGGGCACGCCCCCCCCCCCCCCTCTGTCTACGCCCATGCTAAGGACATTGATTTTACTATTCTACTATTTATTGAATGAATTTTATTCTAACTTTTAATCCCACCGACCGCGACGCACCGACCCCACCGTGCTATTTTTTGTATAATCGCGACAAGGACGACAAGCTCAATCAAGCCAGCCAGATTGAAAGCATGAACATGAAAGTCAGCTACCATCACCAATTGGCAATCGGGTCGGAAGCTATCTGGCGGTTCAGCATCTCAGGCTGGCTGGATAGATCGAGCGGGGTAGGGGGCAAACGATTGCCGAGTTTGTACTGTTGGTGGCTGGTGGCTTACATATCTCACGGCAGCTTATAAAATGCCAAGTGTAGTACAATTTTTGTAAGAAATATAAGATAAACAAACGAACGTACCTTACTCGTGACTAAAGCGGCCTATTCACATACGATTTTGTACGGAGGATTTGTCGAACAGATAGATCCATGGTTGCTATACATAGGCGCATAATTACGGCAGACAGATTCACCACAAGTACTCACAAACGAGCAAATCTGCAGTGTGAAGGATCGTGTTGGCGGTTGTGTATTGTATGCGCCATCATAGAGAAGAAAATAATTGCTATACTTGTAGGATTTGTAGGGGTATTTGATGACAGAAAGAAGAAGAGAGTGTGGTTAAAGCAGCATAAGCTTCGTTACGCAGCAGTTTGTTGGAATATTCTTGACTCTTCACCTTCCACAAGCAAGGCTTTGATTTGTATAGAGAAATGAAACTTTTCCAAAATTCTTTATTGTCAACGAACGCCATATTGCATCTAGCATGCACAGACAAGTTCGTCACGACTACTGATATGCAGATTTGCTCGGCTCGCGTCTATGATCGTCGTCTTCAACGACGGGCGGCGAGCAGAACATAACTGACGAGCACGCGGATACACATATGCGGATTCGTCCGCCGGACATGCTCGCCGAACAAATCCGCCGAACAAAATCGCATGTGAATAGGCCGCTTATCACTTGCAAACTGGCGACTGAAAATTGCCACCTGTATAAACAAGCGGCGGCTTCGCGTTCAGCAATATTTGGATAGATGGTGCACTGACTACTAGTTAAAACAAATATTTCCCGTTTTATCCAAGTATCCCATTTTAGGTACATTTCCCCTACTCAATGACTTGCTTGATTTTAAATCACGTATGTTGTTCTCATGTTTTTGACTATTGCAATGATTTTCAACAGCTCTTTTTCTCTCAAATTTTACCGTAAAATGGACATTACATAACTTGCACATTCCATGTTCAGCGTCTACCTTTTTGATATGTTCAAACAGACCTTCCCATGCTAAAACGAAGCAATAACGCTTAATTTTCTTTTTTTGAGGGAAATGAGGAACTTCATTTTCTTCGATTTTACGTATTATCAAAAATTCTTTCGAATAATCGAATGGATCGCTTCACAAAGTGTATAACGTTTACGTACTGCTGAGAAGAAAAATAAGCCAGACTGCCGTATAAACGAAAATTTCTGAATATTGTTAAGTTTAGAATTTCCGGGATTTTTTAAGTCCCAGCCAAGGAAAAAATTTTGCCGGGACAAACTTTCTGATTCCTGGTTATTCCCGGCCAAACCGGGGCGATTGGGAACCCTATCTCAAGGTCACCTTTAATGTGACAAAAATTACAAATTTAATGTTTATAATGACAAATTGTACGATCGTGTCCTATTTTACCATTTATTACCTACAAACGTCTGTTCACTTGTAGATGGGTGATACGTTGACTTGACATGTGATTTTTAATTCCCACATATTGAGAATTTGGTTTATAATTGTCGATATTCTCGACATTAGACTGGATTCTAATGATGCCTGAGCAATATAATGAGGTGGAGGAGTGTAACATTTTCTCGTACTCTGACTCAGCGTCTCTTCTTATTTTCATGCGATTTTTTTTTATACTTTACGTCACTTCCCAGATAGCACAGATGTGTCCTAAATATAGCCCAAGTATATCTCGTAGGATATCCATGTATGTCCCGCGTATGTATGTTACCGGCTTACGCTATCCATAGTCCATCGCAGGGATATCTGATGTGACTAATTCGGAAATCCCTTAGATATCCGCAGATATATCCCCGAGATATATGGCATTATCTATGGCACATGCATAGGACATAGGAAGGATGTCCTAATAAAGCAACTTTTTGGATTATGTATTAAATATACTAAGGATGTATTGTTTTGGTCTAGGACCATCGATAAACCATCATTAGGATATCCTGTAGCAAAAACGGAAATTTCCAGTATATTGCTAACATACGTCTTATGGATATAAAATCTCGGCGATGCGTATGCCATGCACATAACGATGTTTGTAATAAATAAGAATGTAATTATTATAATTTAAATTTTTTTATATGTACGAAATTGACCATATTAAACCAATTAGGTTTAATGGCTAACAGCAGCTAAGTATCTAACTTAAGGAAATAAAAAAATTGTCACATATCACTAATATTAGTCGCAAACTTTCTCTGTGATCTGTTCTGGCGTTCCTTAGCTCTTTTGAGCCACGCGACGATCGATTTCTCACACAAATATATGGATATGTCTTTTTGACCCACTGTCCACTACAAATTTCTGTCCTGCCAAAACGCACTGGAATGTAGTAAAAATCCAATGATATTTTGTAGTTTTGGTTTATGTATCTTTATAATTCTAATTCAGGATCAACCACCTATCAATCATCAATCCCGTCATACGAATACGAGAACTACGAACTGCCAACTGTCACTGGTGAATTGTCGAAAAGATAACTTTTGACAATTGACCGCAACATCATTGCCGCCAACTATTTTGGCTTTTCACAAATAGACATGAGCGTACGAGCGGTTTTCATGCAGTTTTACGACATATATATTTTTATTTTAACCCAGATTTTCTGTTTGTAAAATAAAGTCGGAATTTCCAATTAATATTAAAGTTTTTTAATAAATAAATATACAAGACTTACATAACTGGAAACTATTTTTGCACTCTGAATCTCGTATTAAAATGGATAAACGGATATCCGTAAAAGAGAACGTACTTAAATGCGTTATTACTGGGATATTCCATGTATGTTGAAAAAGTATATACAACGTATTTAAGGAATTGTATAGCCGACAGATATCCGCAAGAAGACGTACTTAAATAAGTTATTACTGGGATGTTCCGAGTATATTGCAAAAGTATATACACCGTATTTAAGGAATTGTATGTACCAAAGGATGCATCTTCAGTGTCCCGGGACATGCGACATAAATAGGATATGAACGGGATGTCCTGCGTATATCGTGTGCTATCTGGGTTGATGAAGAACTGTCCGAAGAACTAGACGAAGATGAAGGAAGATCTTTCTCATCTTGATCGTTTTCGGCCCATTTTCCTTTGTACAGTATTTTGGACGCGATACAAAGAAACACCAACTCAACACTTTTTCGACCACTTCTGATGTCGGCTATTCACCGATTTTATAGTCAAACACTGAGATTCAACACAACGAATATATATTGCAATAATATCTGCCAAACAATAGACAATTAAAAATAGGAATAGCAAAATAGAGCGTTTTATCTGTATTAGTTTTGCGTAATGAATAATCTTTTCCCCGTTTCTATCGAGTGTGAATAATCTATCTATACATGTTATATAAATATAAATATAAAAAGGAGGTATCATCGTTCTTGGTCATCGTTAAGTAACGACGTCGGAAAGCCTGGCTATGGTGTGTTTCACGAGTTGTGTGTCGGATATACGGCGTTTCACGAGTCGTGGACAGCACAAGAAGGAAAGCCATCATAAAAGTAGATTTATATTTATTTGATTTGTTGTTTATATTGAGGTAACAGGGAAAATATTTATTTCATAAATAAAGTCTTCAACAAGTACAGAAGAACACATTTCTATTAATTTTATGCTTTATTTCCTGTAAATACTTGAAAAAGCCGTATAATCTAATTAAGTATATTTTAGTAAACAAAAGCTAGGTACTCACCAAATGTTAATCATAAGCACTTACAATCAGCAGAAGCCAATTAATTATAAATAAAATCACAATAACTCATAACTTTAATATGATTTATAGTAGTTAATTTAAACATTAAATCTGATTATTCATACCATTTAGGGCCACTACTTTGAACTACAATAGTCACTTTAAACACTCGTTAAATTAATCAGCGTTTTGAATGTGTCAATGTCAGTACGACATGAATAGATGTGTGATATTCTGGATATTCGAAACACTGATTCATTTAAGAGTGACTAATTGGAGTTCAAAGTAGTGGCCCTTAATGTTAACTTAACTCAAATTTAGCGTGGGAAGGAAATTTGTTTATCTCAATAGGCAAAGCCTAATACAAAGTCGCTAACTTATTTCTAATACATAATAAATTCTATGAAGAAACCCTAATACTACTACACCAATTACATTCACTGATTGCCAAATAGTAAACTAAGACGAATAAAGAAGAAATACAAAGAAACAGAGCAATCGCATACTATGCAGGATGCCAGAGCCCTATGCCCTCAAATGTAGCATAAGCTCTCTTCTAAACTGCAGGGGCCTCTTACTGTGGGGTATCATGGGGCCCCTACTGCTACAAACTACAGATGGGCCACAGGCCTAAAAATTAAATACCGCGTGTTAATAAAACTTGTTGAGGCCTCTTGACCCTTGGCTCTCGGTCTATAATTATTACTCTCTCACTTGGAGGAAATGTCAATCTTAATCTATCCCACATAAATCTAATTTTAAATAAAAAAGTATATAATATAGGTAGGTTAGAAACCTGGTCTTAAACGTTACAAATAACAAAACAATTGCAACTGGCAACGCAGCAATTCCGCTATACGCGTGAGTGTCATTACTGATTAATGTATCTGTGTCTCTGTAAGTTTAAGTTAATGGATGGATAGTGGATCCGAAAGAAACGATTCTAGGTAATTATCGAATATTTCTATTTTAAACGCAGTAACATATCATAAAGCATTAATAAAAAGAACGTCAGTAAAATATATCGAAAGCCAGCGATACTGCAAATAACTTCTCGTTATAGGTAAGTTCAATTAGATCGAGTAATCACCTAATTAAAGACTAATTCACGGTCCTCAAATCATGATCCGTCACATATGCCGTATAACTAACTAACTATGGTTATTCAGTTCCACTAAGCTTCGTTGATAACTGCCGCAAAAACAATATATAGAAAAAACTAGTTAGATCTAGCGTTATGTTATTATAGCCACCAATTAATACAGACTCTGACCTTAACTTATGATAATTTACTCCACGGTGAGGATACAGATAATAAACAATCTGTTCGAGTAAAGAAAATATCAAAGGCCGCAATTAAAAATAACGCAAAGTCTACTAGGCTGTAACAACACTGCTAGTTATCTGATCTACAGTTATCCAACGTAAGCCAGAAATCGTGAAAATTGAGAATAATAATAAATCTAGTTCGACCTACAACGTTACTGCGTCAGTCAATTAAAAGTTCAAAGAAATTCGATCCAAAATTTATTCTAGATCAACGGAACTATCTGAATTTTAGAATTTGATTAAATAAAATCAAGCATCTCAGGCTCGACAAATTGCCCAAAAAATTCAAAGTTCGTTTAAAAGGAAATTTTAATGACTAAATGTAACCTTAATTAAGGAGAAAAATATTAAAAGTAAATTTTTGTTCGAAAACAAAGCAAAAAAAGAACAAAATAATAATAATTAAAAATCGTATCTTAATCACGCACTATAACCCTCGTAGATATTCCGGCTGACCTAGCTTTGACGTTCTCTCGATCGAGAAATTTAAATAAATCCGCCCTGCGAAACGATTCGATTTTCAACAAATTGAATTTAGCGTGTGAAGATAAAGTCGATGGTAAAAGGCCCTGTTTCCGGCTCCGTAGCATACTGTTGGGATTGGTTGATGGGATTGAGCGTCGCACGCATTTATTTTTAATTGTCTGAATAATTGGGAATTCTATTAATTAAAGTGGCTTAATGACAATGCGCTTTTGGCTACTCTGGGTAGTTTTTTTTAGAGGATGCCTATGCATCGAAATCCTAGGTTTTCATCGATTAATTCCCTTAGATGAATTATTGTGTAAATCGTGTGGATAATCAAAAGGGTATTGATGCTCTCGCTGCTACTAGTAGCTTATTAAAAAAGTCATTTTTATATTACTTATATTAGATTCTACATATGCATATTAGACTTTATAAAACATCATTAGACTTAATATGAAGTATATGCTATATTATCTACCTTTCATGTACTAATAGTTTATTATTTTGTATTTATTTTTTATAAGTTATAGATAGGTCAATATCTATAAACATGTTTTCTAATTTAATTAGTTTAGTTTTACTTTCATTTACTTAGTGATGTATTTATTATGTTTTTTTTAATGTAAATTTTAAAAAAGTGTAATATCAAAAAATAAATACATATTGTTCATCATTTAAATTATTATGGTAACAAATATTTTATAGAAAACACCATTGGCACCACTCAGTTTTTACATAGGGTTGGGGCCCCTTAAGGTAACTTTCCCGGGCCAGTCAGTAGGGTCCCATCCGTCCCTGTGTGACATCCCTGGAAGTTGTGCTGGTAAGGCGAGTGTGTGGGCTCAATAGCATAAAAAAACAGTACAAGTCAGTTAAATAAAATAAATGCTATCTAGGCTGAGATATAATATTGTTATGAACACTATTTCAATTAAGCAAAAAACCAATTATAATAATAAGGCAAACACAAAAGTGAAATCAATAAATTTACACAGGTAATCAGAATTCAATTATTGACTGACATTTATTTAAAAGACAAAAAACAGTTTTAAATAAACTTGATGGGCAACACAAGATTCCATTATTTATTAATATTTTCATACTACTTTATGTGGAAATTTCCACACTGTTGTTGCCAGGTCAGTTTAGACAGTAATTTCAAACAGGTTGAAGATGAAAGGTTATTATTTTAAACCAAAAATAAGTACAAGTGAACTCAGAACAATTTGATGTTATGGAATTGTTAAGATTACCATAACAGTATACCGATCACATGAAAACACAATTCGCATAACCCTATTTTGTAGTTTTTGTAAGGCTCCTTTATTATTAATATCTAAAAGATATAGTAGACAAGGGCAATAGTTAAAATGAGGCTGAAAAAAAGAATAATTTCTTAGAAATTTTGCTGTAAATATAATGGAAATTAAATGAAGGGTAAAGGCTGTGTGCATGTACGAAACATAGTAATGAAACAATCTTTGTATATCATGCAAATTTTAATCCAAAAGGAATCATGAAGAGCGTAGCAGAGCGCTTTCGGCCGTAGCCATCATCAGTGTTACCTGAAAGTAAGTAAAAGAACCCCTTGTCAGTGGAGAGCCAAAGAATGTTGTTGAATTGAGACAATGATTATTTTTGGTAAAAAATTTTATGAGATGAATACTGTTACGCGCAGTTATAAATTTGTTGGGATTAAAAATTTTTTTATTACAAAAAGGGGGGGTTAGCTAAAGTTATTAATTAGGAATGATGGTTTTTGTGTCATTTTTGTACGTAAAAAAGAAAATGGTGGACTTCTTTTACTTACTTGTCAGTAGACAAAGGACATATCCATGGATCAAACACACAACAAAAATCGACAATGGTCACAATTAAATATCACACATTGTACGTCACATTATGAGAAATGGTTCACATAATTTATATTAAAATATATCAAATTAACAACAAAGGCATGGTACAAAGACCAGTGCTTTTGGATGACACATTGAATGTGTCGACTGTCACTATTGACAGTCTTGACAAGCAGACTGACGACGCTTATATGCCGAAAAACGGCGGTAATTTTGAATTTTAAGAGTTTTAAAAAAGACAAGTATTATTAAATGGCCAATTTGCAATTGAATACTTGAAAATTCGGTTGAATGTTTGTGGTGGCTTGAAAGTTGGTTTGGAAAGAAGAAAAAGCTTGATCAAGTGAAAATAGAGGACTAACTTAGAGATAGGTTAGCCTAGGCTAACTCAACTCGACGGATAGAACAGAAAAGAAAGGAGATGACAATAACCTGAGTTAACTCAACTCCTAGAGGACTAACTTAAGAAGGGATGAATTTAGCCTAAGCTAAATCAACTTGAAAGATAGATAAAGAGAAAGACAGATGAAAGATAAAAATTAAATTACATTGCTGTAGGAAAAAATAGGAGAAATTATTTGAAATAGAAAATCCTTGATCAAGCGGCCCTCCCAACCTCCAAGTGTATGGGCAAAAGTTAATTCAGTCGAAAGCCTTATGTGTAATGGAATGTAAGATCTGTTGAGATTGACCTGAGTGTTGAGGCAATGGTTGTTTGTACGCAGCTCGCTGTGGATCTCGATGTCCTCCATGAAATCCAGCCTATTGAAGTTTTTTGATGAAATGTTATACAACATTTTTGAATCGGAATGATGACTGAAGTTGTGGTTATGATTTCGCAAATGTTCTCCGAAAGCAGAATTGTTTCTGTTCAAATGTTCGTTGATACGGACTTTCAATGGTCTACATGTCCTACCTGAGGTGTACTCGCAAGAGTTGCACGATAACTTATAAATACCACTTTTTGAGAGGATATCTATTTTATCTTTAGTGTTATCTAAAAAGGTTTGTAATTGATTTCTGTTTTTAAAAGAAGAGTTGAGAATTACTGACAAATTGGTGAATTGTTTTGGAAATCTTACAGTTCCTTTCTAAGTCAGAAAAAGGGATGGAGAAGTATTTTTTCGGTGAATTGTCAATTAAGCTGTGAGAAAGTTCTTTTCTTAGTTTTTTGAGTTTTGTCTTGTTGGTTAAAGTGTCAACAAGACTAGGATCAAAATGGTTGTTGAACGCGATTTGTCTAATTATATTTACTTCTTTGTTGTATTCGACAGAAGACAAAGGTATATTAAGTAACCTATTGACATAGCAATGGAAAGCTGCCATCTTGTGTTGCCACAAGTGTGAGAAAAGTAAGATATAGGGTGGTCCGTTTGAGTAGGTTTCCTATAGATCGAAAACTCATGAACAGTGATGTCCAAAAAATTAAGTTTATTATTATTTTCAAGTTCGGTTGTAAAATTGATGTTCGGATGGATGATATTTAGCTTATCGAGAAGAGCGTTGGCCCCCTGAGCATCGCAATCAAGGAAGCAAGGACAATCATCCACATAACGGAACCAATGTAGGATCTCTCGATTTATGGGAGTGACTATATGACTGTTTTTCAAATTGTTCATGAAAACATCTGCTAAAAAAGGAGAAAGACAGCTGCCCATTGCCAAGCCATCAGGTTGTTTATACTTAATATTTGTTATTGAATTGAAAAAAGTCCTGAGACAAACAAAGGTTTAGAAGTGACAATTGACAATAAATTAATTTTCTGTTGATCGTTAACATTATATGAAGTAAGAAGATCACCGACAAGTTGTACTGCCTCAGTTTTTGGTACTGTAGTAAATAGGTTAGACACATCGAAAGAAACCATAATGTAATTGTGCGTAGTTGTAAATTTTTTAGTTTATTGATTAAAGAAATGGAATTACTTACCGAATATGTAGGAGTAAACTTAGTGATATCCTTAATCAAGTTATATGTAAATTGAGCTAGGAAATAAACTGGTGTGTTAGTAAAACTTACTACAGGTCTAATGGTGTATCTATTTTATGGATCTTAGGGAGGCCATACAACCTAGGTATTGTAGGATTGCTAGAAATTAGATTTTTCTTAGCATTATTTTCTTCGAAAAACGGTTTGAAATGCTTGATGAGCCTGGTGACTTTCCTTATAAAACTATTGAAAGGGTTGTTAGGTAATTGAGAGAATTTATTATCGACCAAGAATCTCTGAACTTTAGAAATGTAGTCTGTCTTTTTGAGAATGGCTAAGCAATTGCCTTTATCTGCCTTAGAAACAATGACACCTTCATTTTTAACTTTTAATTTGAGCTTTTTCAAAGTTTTAAAATAGAAATTAGAAGAACGAGTGTTAAATTTTGATAAATTTTTCTTTGTTATACAAGATGTTATGAAAAGTAATTACGAATTCTTTTTTTGGTGGTAGCATCGTCGGAGATTTTGTTCAACCAAAACATCAAGCTCAACTGCGAACTGCAATATATCACCCTCGGACAGTGAAGGTCTCAAACAGTGTTTAAGCCCTAAGTTTAAAAGTTCAAGCTCATCTGTGTCAAAAACTGTGTCGGTCAAATTCTTGATTCTCTCATGAAATTTAAAATTTGAGAATTTCTTAGAGGCGGAATTGAATCTCTGCAAGTTAGAATTGATTTTTTGTTTAATGAGAGCATCAAGCTTTGACCTCACTCTTGCAAAATTAAGATTTTTAGCATCCGAAAGTTCATTTACCAAAAATAACCATTGTCTCAATTCAACAGCATTCTTTGACTCTCCATTGACAAGGGGTTCTTTTACTTACTTTCAGGTAACACTGATGATGGCTACGGCCGAAAGCGCTCTGTTACGCTCTTCATGATTCCTTTTGGATTAAAATTTGCATGATATACAAAGATTGTTTCATTACTATATAATGGAAATGACTTAAAAACTATCTATAAAGAATCCCAAGTATTTAATTTATGTTACTAATTCGAGTTTTGTACCATATATTTCTATAGAAACATCATTGAGTCTTGCAACTTATATTTAGCTTAAATAGTCTCGAAACTATTTAAGGACTGTGCCCTGTATCCCATAAAACTGAAGTTTCTTTATAAAATGATGAATGGTCTCCAAGGAGCCTCTGAAATGAATACACAATTTACAATAAGTGTCCAGCAACAGACTTACTGGCTAGCTTTTTCGTTGCTACCTTACTCTTTCTAGAAGCAATTTTCAACCGAAAAGTAACAAATCTTGTTATAATTTTAGTTTTGAGCCCATGACAGTCTGACAACTCAATAATTAAACTTGACATCTGGTTTAAGAAAAATTCTTTTAAATTTATATTTTGCGATGATACAACGAGATAATATTTTTTTAAAATAATTTTCATATCTAAGAAAAAGTAAAATAATACTTCATTACAAAAAGGAGTGAATGTTCTCGAAACCTTTTCAGTAAACTAAATTTAGAAAATGTTTTATAGATTGGGGTTTTTGAGCCAGCTGCATTAATACAAAATGTACAAGTTCTGGATGTTTTTATAATACTCTTTAGAATATAACTGCAAACATTATATAAAGAATTTAATTCACTACAACTGAGGTTAAATTGTGGCTCACTAATATTAGGGGGTAGCACAACATCGTCATAATTATAACTTTGCATTTGAATTGAGTCTAAAAAGCCAGACATAAATTCTCAATCATCTTGTGCGTAGCTACTGGATGAGGTATTTTCAAATACTGGGAGATACAAATTAGTTTTAAGTTGTTTTTAACCTGAACTGCATTAGGAACTATTTGTTTGGCTCTTAAGACACAAAATAAATTTTCTAAACAGTCTTGAGAAAACCTACTCGTCATAATAAAATTGTAATTTTTTGACTCCAGTAAGTAACTGTGTAAATCTAGCATTGACTGTGTGGAAATTAATACCCCAGTTTGTGACGGTTTCCATATTTTTTTTATAGCCCACTTCCATATTCACAATTTAGTCCATAAATTCTTTTAAAAATTGTATGGTCTCCTGATATATATTAATATTGAATTTGCTTAAGGCACATGATGGGTGTCTTGATGTCATAAAAAAAAAACATTTTTCAACTTGATCCAGAAACCAGGCAGTAGTCAAGTACTCAGGTTTTTTAAATTCATCCGCAAGAAACTTCAGTGCACTACATACAGAATGGCTTACAACATTTGTGGATGTTGACACCTTCATTTTAGAAAAGTGTGTTGGAATCAAATCTTCCTCTGCAAGTTTTGGTGTCAATTTAAACGCATGAACTTCCTGATAAGCCACAATTTCTGCTATATGATGAGATAAAACTTCATTGCTGGGTAAGTTATATTTTGCTACAATATTTTCAGGCAACTTAATTACTTTGTTGTTCATTAACATAGCTTTAATATTTTTAAATAAATGTGGGACATCTGCAAAAACATACAGAAATTTATCGTTATGTATGGGATGAGCAATCTTACATTTAATCGGTGAATATCTCCCAGCTGAAATGCCCCAAGTTCGCCACAAGGCTTGATTGCAGGCACCCATATCTGAGGTTACACCTAAAATATTTAAATTCAATTCTTCTGCTTTTTGGAAAATTATATCGATAATGTTTTTGAAAACGGCACCATTCACAGAATCACTGGTGAAAAAATAGGCTACGACTTGCTTCCATCTTGTTGAGATGCCTCCTAACATAAACACAAGAACATGGGTCGCCATCCCAGTATGTTCTGGAAGGGTTACATCACCAAAATATTTATTTAACGAAGAATCAAAAAATTTCCCTGGAGTGATAGCCATTTCATCCAAAATTAATACACAGTCTCTCTCATACTATCCAAAAGATTTAACTTTTATTTCTAAAAATTTGAAAACTTCATGTAGGATTCCGGAAACAAATTTTAAAATTTCAAATCTTCTCTGTATCGTTCTAATGGAAGGTAATGGATGGCCTTGTTTTAATAATTCATTATACCCATTATTTCCACAACTAAACTTCAATTTTAATGATTTCATGGTAGTTTCGTTAGACCATTTCATAAACTTGGTGGATTTTTGTTACCTCTTTTTTCTAGTGCCTTTAATTGGTCCTTGTTAAACAAACTCATTAAAACTTTGTTGGGTCCTGCCTGGGCTTTTCCTTCATATTTCTTAATAATTTTGTTTTTTTGTCGTAATATATTTTTATACTTACTTGTTTTGGCTCTTTCTTTATGAAATAGCATTTCATACTTACGTAATTTGCCTAATACATCGTCTACATTTTACACACCTTCAAGTGGTATTGGAGAAATATTTAATGTATCTTCGCTTGATGTAGACCTGGAAGTAGAGGATTTATTACCTTGTATATCTGCAGTTGATGTACTTGGAAATGTTAAGGCATCAGACATGCTTATTTCCTGGCTTCGTTCTACTGGCTCCATGGCTTCACCTAAAAAGAAAAGAAGACACTTACTTACAGTATTTATTTATTTTCATTTGCAAAATTATTGAATGTACAAAATATAACCTTTATTTAACAATTTATTTATTTATAATTTACAATTATTAAAATTCAGGCTGTTTTGATATGTAGAAAGTTTTTTCCTCAGTTGTATATTCATTTTAGTGGCACCTAAGTGACCGAATCAGCTGTAAGTGCCTACACTGTTTCTCGCCTAATGTAAAATACATGTAAAGAAAAGAGTAACCAACAAAATAATTACACTGATACTAGATATCACTTCCCCAAAAAACCCACCCTCTTCCATCGTGTCAAAATACAAATTAGTTAGGGGAAAGAGGGGCAAGACGCTGACGCCAAGGACTAATTTAAAAAAAGACAGTAAGAAAAAACACAAAAATACTCTTTATTGGCACAAATACTCTCCAAACACTTGGTAACTATTTATCATTCGCAAAATGCAAAATATTTGAAAAACAGAAGAGTTAGAAAAGTCCTAAGGAAAATATGCAAATGACCCATCTTGCCCCATATAAGGGGTAAGATGGGACAGAGCATGGGGAAAGATGGAGTCGAGTTATGGTTTGCACAAATCACAAGTGTAGATCAGATCAACAGGGTCATCTTCATCCACACCAGCACAGGAAATGTGAGACCACTTTTGACATATATGACATGCGATCCACCCTTCGTTTAATCGTGAATAACTGTATTCAGAGTATAAACACGTAGCATCATCTTCACTATTTTGACTATCAACCGTTTTGTTATTTTCCTCATTTTTTTCTTTGCTTGGCTGTTGTTTGCTCTCAGGAATCCTTTTTTTTATTCTTCAAGCTCTTTTTTGTATGGCGTTGAAGTTAGAATGGCAGTTTTACCCCTTCGGTAACTTTTTCGTTGTGATTGTTTTTTTTTTTTTTATGGCAGTGGCACACACACACTAAAGGGAGACCCTATGGCGCTCGACGAGCGGTGTGTGTGCGAAGATGTTGATTGACACGGCTCTTGAATATTTGTAAGTTGTAATTAGTGGGAAACAGATGTCCTGGGAGTGAGTTCCACACTGATGCAGTGCGCCAGACAAAGGAATTCTTGTAAAGCGATGTTCTGGGTGTTTCCAGTTGTACGACGAACTGGTGCGCTCTTGCCGTCTGTCGTGACTGTCTGACAGGAGCTGCCAGGGGCGGGATGAGGCGGACCAAATCCTGGGAACATCTGCCATGAAAGTATCTGTAAAACAGAGATATCTCGGCTACATGTCTGCGGTGTTCCAGACTATCTAGATTCCGAGTCAACTCCGGGTCGCCGACGAGACGCACAGCTCTCTTCTGAATGGAATCCAGCAGCTTTAGGGTGTGCTTTGGTGCGGCACCCCAGATATGTGAGCAATATTCTAAGCACGGTCTTATTTGCGCTTTGTAGAGCAAGAGCAACTGCTGCGGTGTATAGAGTTTTTTGTTGCGAAATAGCGCACCAAGCTTCTGGGAGGCTGATTTTGCGATGTTAGCAACGTGGTCATGCCAGGACATATTGCTGTTGACCGAGATACCCAGCAGTCCGATTGACGAGGATGAAGGAATGGTCGACCCTGCCATAATGATGTCAGGGCCCGCTGTATTGGCCCTCTTAGTAAACGTGGCTGCTTGGGTCTTTGCTGCATTGAACTGAACCAAATTTCGGTCGCCCCAAGTTTGAACTTTCTCCAGGTCTTGATTAATTGCTGTAATCTGCTCCTGTCTGCAGTGATGAGTCTCAGTCGCTGGTAAGGGTTTTTCTGATCTAAAATGGGAGACAAGGGTACTGTCATCTGCAAAACTGTAAACAGGATTATTTGTTTCGATCAGCAGGTCATTAATATAGATGAGGAACAGAGTTGGTGAAAGTATTGCGCCCTGAGGCACGCCCGCGTTGATGGTGAATGTGTCCGAGATGTGTCCATCGACTGCAACGTGCAGAGATCGGCTCTTAAGGAAACTGGCAAGCCAGCTGCAGAGAGAGGCTGGCAGTCCGAAGGACGGTAGTTTGTTGAGCAGTCCGTCATGCCAAACTCTGTCGAATGCCTTTGAAATATCCAACGCAATCGCTCGAGACTCTCCGTAGTTCTCAATTGCCCTACTCCATATATGAGTGACATAGGCCAATATATCTCCTGTCGATCTCTCTTTGCGAAAGCCGTATTGATTATCGCTGATTATTTTGTTGTTCTCGAGGTACTTGAGTAGTTGCTGATTGACTACACGTTCCATGACTTTGGAGATTATTGGAAGCAAGGCAATTGGACGATAGTTTGAGGGCGTGGTTTTCTTGCCTTTTTTTGGAACAGGTTGCACTCGAGCGACTTTCCAAGAAGATGGGTAAATCCCTTTTCCGTAAGACAGAGAAAAAAGCCTGGAAAAAACGGGTGTTAGTTCGTTGGCGCAGTTCTTTAACACGATAGCAGGTATTCCGTCCGGTCCTGATGCCTTTTGCGTATCTAGAGTTTTAAGGATTTTACGAATATCACGGTGATGAAATTTGACTTCTGCCATGGTAGTGTTGATGTTCGATATGGTGGGGAGAGTCTTGCCTTGGGGGACGTCTAAGGTAGAGTGCGAAGAAAACATTTTGGCGAGCATGTTTGCTTTTTCCTTGGCTGTAGTCGCCGTGATGCCACGTTCGTCTGTCAAAGGTGGGAGAGACGTTTCTGTAAAGTTGTTACTTACTGCCTTTGCTACCGACCAGAAATTCCTGGAGCCACTGGGGCATTGCAAAAGTTTATTCCTGATCCTTTGATTGTGTTTGTCCTTAGTTTCGTCGATAACACGCTTGCATTCGTTTCTCGCTTCGACAAAACAATTGCGACCTTCAGCGGTCTGACTTTGCTGCCAGTACTTGTAGGCTTGCTGTTTCCTACTCACAGCTCTTTCGCATCTTCTATCGAACCAGGGCTTTCCTTTTGATGGTAACTTGATGGAATTTGGGATGCATGCCTCCATTCCTGAGGAGATTACTTGCGTGATCTTTTCGCAGCAGACTGACGGGGTCGTCAGCGCCAAAGCAGACGTCGAGCCAAGGAAAATCTAGGTAGAACTCCCTTAGATCGTCCCAGTTTGCAGAATTGTAATGCCAGATTTTGCGAGGCAATGGTGGATCCTTCTGTATGAGTGGTAATTCACAAACCGTTGTAATAAGTTTGTGGTCGGAAGTACCCAATGGTGGACCAACTGTAACTGTGTACTGGTCAGGATTGGTGGTTAGAAAAAGATCCAGGAGGGCGGCGAATTCGCCCCTCTCTGAGATTCGAGTTGGTTCGTCTACAATTTGAGTAAGCCCGCAGCTGATGGCGAATGCTTCAGCCTCTCTACCTCGTTGTCGGTCTTGTTGTGATGTTTGAGCCAGTTGGTGTTGTGGGCATTGAAGTCTCCCAGAACGATT
>JAEQML010067324.1:0-19198 GCA_016904865.1 Pissodes strobi
TATATATATATAAATAATATTACTGACAATGTTTTGAGCCATGGACAGTTGAAACCTCTGTCCAACTGTTGATATGATATGAACCAGAGGCATAAAAGTAAAGAGGTGTGAAAATTTTTAAAGGAGGTTCAACACTACTTGGGTGTATCGAGTTTTGCATGTGTGGTAAAAGGATTTCAAATAGATAATTAACCATGTCTGGTCAACATAAACAGCTCAATAAATTCTTTGTCACGTAAACTAAATGAGTCACTATCACTTCGCATTTGTCTTCTCTCTATATTGTATCTATTAATTTCTTGCCTATGGTCCTCACCCTCAATTAGTATATTGGCAAATATAAGAATAGGAAGCATCTAAAAGAAATCATTTATTATTCCAAATATACTATTTATATTATTATTAGCAGAAAAGTGGCTAGGTCACTGTTTATCGGACTATATACCTTGAAAAATTCAAATAAACTATTATAACAATTATTATTAACACAAAAACGAAATAAAAATATTATTATATCAAAAAATATTAATGTGTATAATAAATTAAAAGCAAAATCAAAAATTGCTAATTTAAATATTTTAAATTTATAGTTAAGATGACGGAAAAATGGCAAAATTTAATTTTTGTTTTTAACTCGGGTGGTATGGATTCCGAACTATACCCATCACCTTTTCTATTTTCAAAGGCGACTAGTCATGATACGAAAGTTGTTTATTCTCTTCTTATTTTTCTGACGTCATCAAAGCAGAATTCTACTTGCCGTGATCCCAGTCCTAGTTTTAATCAACTCTTGAACGTGTCGATTGTGAGCATTGTGCTTCGGTATTGTGAATAAAATTGTGTTATAGTTATTTCATTAGATTCTTTTTGAATTGATAGATATAGAAAGAGATAGAGATAGAGATAGAAAGGCTGATGCATCACATATGAGTTCCATTACTTAGTTGTTAAGGTGCCTACCGACTGGTGGAAATCCATTAAGTGCCGGCGCGGCAAAGAAATCTTAGGAATTCAAGACAATGCAATGCGAAAAGTCTTAGTGCCATAATTTAGACATGTATTGTCCTATCTTGGGTTTTCATATACACTCCTAAATAATTCTAATTTTTTGGTCTCGCGAGCCTTGATTTAAATATTGCAATTTCAATATACAACAAGAAGTACAAAATCTCTTTTTACAGCATAATCACGTCAATATTTAACCCCTTAAACGGTATTAATGCAAACTGTATTTGCAGAGTAGATTTTAAACGTTTCAAGCCATAAATTTTACATTTTATCCTAATAATAACTATGGTTCTATATTTGATATTTTTGATTCCGATAGGCATTACATGTGTATAGATAGCGTGTGAGAATTTACAATATGTTTAATTAAAACTGTACAGTTTAATACGAAATACCAAAATATACCTAAATAGAAATTACAGCCATTTCTATTGGCCGCTGAAACATGATTTAGGATCGTAATTAATTGTATTATTTACTCATTCCGAAATGTATTTGTTTTGTTTGCCTTTTATTAATACTAAAAATAACAGTAAAATTAAGAATATGTGAGGAATTGTGCGAGGATGGGTATCGGCAAAATATAAAGTTTTATATGTTTTAAACAAACGTAGAGGGTGAGTCACAGTTTTAATCATTCAAAGGGTAACAAAATTTGTCTCAATATTCAGTACTGCAGTCATTCCTCCCCTACTCAGGATATTTTTGGCCGTACCATTCCATATGGTTCCAGTCCCGTAATCTTTCTTTCTGCAACGAGATCAACAGATTAATTCCTTTCCTATCCAGCGTATCGAGGTATTCAGACTAAACTAACCTATTACGTTTTCCGAATCTGAAGAACTTCCATGCCACTTTCGGGTTATATCGATTGGATTTAAATGCCTTGAGAGCTGCTAAGAACTCTTTCATATATATTTTATTTAACCTTCATGTGAGGTTTCACTTTTCCAGTTCTCACAGTTCATTGTTATATGTTTCTGTCAAAGATATGCTTACATCTGCTGTTCATTTTCCATGCTTCCCAGCCAGCTCCGATTTTCGTTCCTACGCTCGACAATAAGTGTACTATTTGAGGATAATTATAAGATTGCTGTGGTACTTAATGCACCTCAACATATTGGTGAGCCGATAGAAGATCATTTTGAGGAATATCCCCATGGTAATCGATCATTAAGCTGAGATAAGTGACATCTCGGCTTGGGCAAGACGATATTACCCTTTCATCTCTAGGCTCTGTCGTTTCGGATAAAACCGCAGTTGATCGTCTCATCTAGAATAACTCCCGGATATTTCGCTTAGCACACAAAATTAATCATTTCGCAAGTCAGTGATGAAACTTTCTATTTTCATTGAAGGCTGTAATGACCATATTGTGGGATCTACTGATATTTCCTCGCTCTCACAGTAGATGTCAATGATGTTCCGCAGGGTAAACTCATGTAAGATCAATTTTGATTCTCGAAAAATCTCCCACTTTCCACTTTTTCTTCCACGTATTTACGCTCATCCCCTCTGCCCACTCTCACGCCTACCGCCACCACTTTATTCCAATTCTTCCTACCTGACAACTGATGACCCCATCCACACTACCACCCTCACTCTCACCCACCCATTTACTCTGCTGCCACTATCCACTTCACCTACACATTAATTCCACTTTGACTCCAACCATTACGCACTCCAACCTTCACTACTTCCAATACGTACTCGTGTACATATTTTAATAAATAATCTAATAACTAAGAATACTTGTTACTTAAGCAATACTTCTAACTTTATCTTTTTTGCTTTTTAACTGTCTATTGTTCTTTTACTATCTCTCTGTCTGTTTAGTTACTCCGTGTGTAGCCGCTTCATTACCCTCCTAGTTACCTACTTTCATAGAACCGTTTCTGTGGAAAAAAATACAACAAATAAGAACAGCAAAAAACAGAAAAGTAGAGGTATTGCTTAAATAAAAAGTATTATCTCCTTAACTCTACGTTCGTTTGACAGAGATACCAAACAAACCAAGATATACAGAGACACCCGAGAGAGAAACCAAATACACTAAACAAAAAGGCAGTAAAAACCTCAAAAGGCAACATAAAATGTCCTGTTTGTTATTGTTTATTACTCCTTTTGATGTTTCTCTGTCTGTTTGATGTCTCTGTCAGCTGTACAAACAAAAAAAAAACGAAGTATGAAAAATTTTTTGCTTGTTTTTTTACTGGGTCTCTTCTACAGAACTGATTTTGTGGACGCAAGTGTAAGAATAATATTTTATTTCCATATAATTTAATTCCAGTTTTAATAAAATCCAATAAGAGCGTTCTTATAGGCGACAAAATACGAGCAAAATGTATAGGGATACGGTACCTTACGTTTATGATTTCTAGGTAATAAATAGGGTCTGGTGACGTTAACCACCCACGGATTTTTACGATTTTGTTGTATATAACCGAAAGTAGCATATAAAATAGAGTAGATTAAGAAAATAAAAATTGCGAACGAAAAAAAAACAAAGTTTAAAGTCGGAAATTTTAATTTATTTCATGCAAATATGAGAAGCCTTTCTTCGCGCAAGCTCGTACTGGCTTAAACGAAACGCATCTATCCATAGCTAACCCAAACTAACCAAAGCTAACCCTGACTAACCCAAGTTAGCCAAAGCTAACCCAAAGTAATGGAAAGGATTAAACTCCTACTGCCTTAAACGAAACGTAACAAACTAACCCAAACTAATGGAAATTATTACAATCGGGATTCCGCGAAAAAAGGCTCGCTTCGCTCGCTGCAGGGGCGTAACTAGCAAAAACTAACCCAAAATCAAGAAAAAAAAACTTTAAAGAATATTTGCTTTCTAGGACTGCAGCCGATAACTTATATATCTTATCTTATCATACAAATCGACGATACGGCGTTCGATCAAAACAACGTGAAATATCTGATATTATGTGGCAAGACTGTTGAAATCATGAATTTAATTTTTCACAAATGTCAGACATGTCAGGCACGGTCGCAAATTGAAAGTGTGCTGTTCCCGAACGAATAGTTTCGGCAAATTTTTGCAAGCCAATGAATTGTTTTAAAATATATAAAGCTTATTTTGTAATAATTAGCCACGTTTTATCAGTCAAACTTTTTATTTGTGGTAGTAACGGTTCTGGTGACCTTAACCACCCACCCATAATAAGTATATCTGGAGCGGGCAATCGCGTGTTTAATCTCCCTTGCCCATTGCACAACTCAGATTCGACCTTTGGGTTCAAGCTCTAGTATCTGGAGAGAGCATGTCGCGCTGTTAAATCCCTTCATGCTCATTGCACGGCTCAGTACTAGCAAAGTATATGTAAACTAGTAAGTTCACTCAGCGGTAAATCCTTTGATGTAATTCAGCCACATTCTTTTATATCAAGTGACAACTGGAGATGACCGATGCGCTGCGTAAGTGTCCGATTGATTCGCGTGGCTTTCTCTAGTCAGAGATGTATTCAGGAGATTGTATGGACTCGTACCGAAAGACCTACTGAATGCCGGCCGGGTGAAAAATGAAGTTAAACTGAGCAAAGTTGTAAAAATATTTTCATAGAAGGAAATTGAAAAAAAATTTTGCTATACGGGGTGTCATTTTTAGGTGATACCACTGTTGCTATCTCAGAATCTAACAAGAATTTAACAACACTGCAAATCAATCTTGAAAAGGCATCAATAATGGCAACTTTCTAATTTAATCAACTTTGTAGCTTTGACCGTTTCAAAGATAGCAATAATAGTGGATTACCTAAAATATATTTAAAAATATATAATAATATAATACTTCGTAATCTCATTTTTACTACACTTCTTTGGTTTCATGAAAGTGATTTTTCAAGGCCACGTTATGACATGGTTTATGTTTTCGTCTCGCGTTACGGCATTTTTGTATCGTTGATTGGACGACTAACCAAAACTAACCAAATCTATTAAAATTGATTGTACCGTATCGGCACTGGCACCGGTTCAAATGACTACAATAAGCTGAGACTAAGTGAAACTAACCAAAACTTGATTCGACGATTAACCAAAACTAACAAAATCTATTAAAATTGATTATAACGTATCGTAACGGGTTCAAATTACTAAAATAAGTTGATACTAACTGAAACTAACCGAAAGTTGATTGGAGGACTAACCCAAACTAACCAAATCTATTAAAATTGATTGTAACGTATCGGGACAGATTCAAATAATTAAAATAAGTTGAGACTAAATGAAACTAACCGAAAGTTGTTGACGAATAACCCAAACTAACCAAATCTATTAAAATTGATTTTAATGTATTCTGAAAAGCTTGAAATGACTAAAATAAGTTGAGAATAAGTGTAGCTAACCGAGAGTTGATTGAACTACTAACCCAAACTAACCAAATCTATCACAATTGATTATAACGTATCGGATGACTAAAAGAATTTAAGACTAAGTGAAACTAACCGAAAGTTTATTGGAAAACTAACTTAAACTAAAAAAACCTATTAAAATTTATAATCAATTTTAATAGATTAGATGTATCGGAACCGCTTTAAATGACTAAAATAAGTTAAGAATAAGTGAATTAACGGAAAGTTGGTTCGACCACTAGCCCAAACTAACCAAATCTATCAAAACTGATTATAACGTGTTGGAACCGGTTCAAATGAGTTAAAATTAAGTGAAACTATAACCGAAACTTGATTCGACGATTAACGAGAACTAACCAAATCTATTAAAATTGATTATAACGCATCGGAATCGGTTCAACTGATTGAAATAGTTAAGACTAAGTGAAACAAACCGAAAGTTGAATCGAGGACTAACCTAAACTAACCAAATCTATTAAAATTGATTATAATGTATCGGAACCGCATTAAATGACTAAAATAACTTGAGAATAAGTGAAACTAAGCGAAAGTTGGATCGACGACTAACCCAAACTAACCAAATCTATTAATATTGATTATAACATATTGGAACCGCTTTAAATGACTGAAATAAGTTGAGGAAAAAGTGAAACTATCCGAAAGTTGAATCGACGACTAGACCAAAGTAACCAAATCTACTAAAATTGATTATAAAGTATCTGAACCGGTTCTAATGACTAAAATAGGTTGAAACTAAGTGAAACTAACCAAAAGTTGATTGAACAACTAACCGGATTAGGTTGGTTAGTTCGGGTTAATCGTCGATTCAACTTTCGGTTAGTTTCACTTAGTCTCAACATATTTCAATCATTTGAACCGGTTCTAAGACGTTATAATCAATTTTAATAGATGTTATTAGTTGGGTTAGTCACCAAATCAACTTTCGGTTAGTTTCTCTTAGCCTTAACTTATTTTAGATATTTGAACCGGTTCTGATACGTTATAAACAATTTTAATAGATTTGGTTACTTTGGATTAGTCATCCAATCAACTTGCGATAAACTTCACGTAGTTTCAACTTATTTTAGTCATTTGAACTGGTTCGGATACGTTATAATCAATTTTAATAGGTCTGGTTAGCTTGGGTTAGTTGTTGATTCATCTTTCGGTTAGTTTCACTTATTCTCAACTTATTTTAGTTATTTAAAGCGGTTCCGATACGTCATAATAAATCCTAATAGATTTGGTTAGTTTGGGCTAGTCGTCCAATCAACTTTCGATTAGCTTCACATAGTTTCAATTTATTTTAGTCATTTGAACCGGTTTCGATACGTTATAATCAATTTCAATAAATTTGGTTAGTTTGGGTTAGTTTGGGGATGATTACAATCAACTTTCGACTAGCTTCACTTAGTTTCAACTTATTTTAGTCATTTGAACCAGTTCCGAAACGTTATAATCTATTTTAATAGGTTTGGTTCGTTTGGGTTAGTCGTTGATTCATCTTTTGGTTAGTTCCACTTATTCTCAACTTATTTTAGTCATTTAAAGCGGTTCCGATACGTTATAATAAATTTCAATAGATTTGGTTAGTTTGGGTTAGTTTGGGGGCGACTACAATCAACTTTCGACTAGCTTCACTTAGTTTCAACTTATTTTAGTCGTTTGAACCTGTTCCGATACGTTATAATCAATTTTAATAGATTTGATTACTTTGGATTAGTCGTCGATTCAACTCTCGGGTAGTTTCACTTAGTCTTAACTTATTTTATTCATTTGAACCAGTTCCGATACGTTATAATCAATTTTAATAGATTTGGCTAGTTTAAGTTAGTCGTCTATTCAACTTTCGGTTTGTTTCACTTAGTCTCAACTTATTTTAATCATTTGAACCGGTTCCGAGACGTTATAATCAATTTTAATAGATTTGGTTAGTTTGGGTTAGTCGTCGAATCAACGTTCGGTTAGTTTCACTTAGTTTCAACTTATTTTAGTCATCTGAATCGATTTCGATACATTATAATCAATTTTAATAGATTTGGATAGTTTGGGTTGGTCGTCGATTCAACTGTCGGTTGGTGTCAGTTATTCTCAGCATATGCTAGTCATATAAAGCGGTTCCGATACGTTATAACGATTTTATTACATTTGGTTAGTTTGAGTTAGTCGTCGATTGAACTTTCGGTTAGTTTCACATAGTCTCAACTTATTTTAATCATTTGAACCGGTTCCGTTACGTTATATTCAATTTTAATAGATTTGGTTAGTTTGGGTTAGTAGTCCATTCAACTTTCGGTTAGCTTCACTTATTCTCAACTTATTTTAGCCATTTGAAGCAGTTACGATACGTTATAATCAATTTTAATAGATTTGGTTAGTTTGAGTTAGTGTTCAATTAACTTTCGGTTAGTTTCACTTATTCTCAACTTATTTTAGCCATTTGAAACGGTTACAATACCGACGTCATTATCAATTCTAAAAGTTGTGGTTAGTTTCGGTTAGTCGTCGATTCAACTTTCGCTTACTTTCACTTATTCTCAACTTATTTTAGTCATTTAAAGCGGTTCCGATACGTTATAATCAATTTCAATAGATTTGGTTAGTTTGGGTTAATCGTCGATTCAACTTTTGATTAGTTTCACTTTGTCTCAACTTATTTTAATCATTTGAATTGGTTCTGATACGTTATAATCAATTTTAATGGATTTGGTTAATTTGGGTTAGTCATCCAAACAACTTTCGTCTAGTTTCATTTAGTCTCAACTTATTTTAGTTATTTGAACCGGTTCCGATACCTTATAATCAATTTTAGTAAATTTAGTTAGTTTGGGTTAGTCGTCGAATCAACTTTGGGTTAGTTTGGGTTAGTCGTCCAAACAACTTTCGGCTAGTTTCACTTAGTCTCAACTTATTTTAGTTATTTGAACCGGTTCCGATACGTTATAATCAATTTTAATAGATTTGGTTAGTTTGAGTTTGTCGTCGAATCAACTTTGGGTTAGTTTCACAGTGCCAAAATATATTTTTTTTACTACTAACATGATAAATCACCATTATTTACTCCATTCCTCAAATGAGAAGTAACATTTCTCACCCTAGGTAAATAATAATATTAAAAAAAACCTAGGTCAATAATGAAACGGAAACGGAAAATGTCAAAATGTCAAACTTGTTAGTTTGACAACTAGTTGTCATTTCGGATTATTTGAAAAATAGTAGGAAATGATTAATTTCAAAATCTAATCAATTCAAATAATGATAAGGATTGTATCAGTGCTATTATTAAAAAAATTATATACAGTATGACTCACTTTTCATGACTCCTCATAATATTCTTATTAATAATGCGATTTTGTCAAAATTTAGATGGAAAGAAGGTACTTTGTATGCATGGAGCTGTCAGGAGATTATGTTACGATATCTGTCAGTTAGACAACTGAACTTCCAGGCTACCTGATATTTCGAACTATTTGAAAAATAAGTAGAAAATTACTAATATAAATATCAAATCGAATCAAATATGGTAATATATCAGTGTTAGTAGTAAAAAAAATTCTATATATACCTCGGTTGAGAAGGCCATTATTAACCTCGCACATTATATCCTTCGGCGCTACGCGCCTCAGGATATAAAAGTGCTCGGTAAATAATGGCTTACTTCTCAACCTAGGTATATAATATACTATAATATTTACAAAGCATTCCATTATCGTTATATAATATGTACTTATAAAAAAAAATCTGACGCCTAGACGATTTTTCCGGTCTTGTCGCCTCCTTCACCTAATTTTATTAACATATCTATTCACTAATCCGACTATAGATTTTTCCTATTTGCCTTTGTATTTTTCATTGCTTCGTATATATTTCCACCGAAGTCCGAATAAAATATTAAAATAGAAATAAAATTAAGGATTTTCACAAATCCGACTCTGTTCTGAACACTCTGCCTACATACGAACGACTGATTAAACTAAAACGCTCCACATGCTTCCAACAATCTGCGGATTTTCGGCGGCTGACAGAAAATATTTGGGGGAGTGGAGCTACTAGTTTACATATACTTTGGTACTAGTAGAAGTGAGAGACGTATCGCGAGTCAGCCCTTTACGTCTGGATATGTGTGAAGTATTGCGCGTTTAATCCCTTTACGTCCTGCAAGGGTGGTAACTAGGCAGGAGTCACGTTGTGTGTTTAATCCCCTCGTGACCATATTTCAAACTCCTATACCTTGAGACGGAAATGATAGTCAGTGACGTCAGTCACTAGTTCGAAAACAGACCAACGTGAGCGGCTTAAAGTAATATTTAATATTTAACAATAAATCTGGTATGAAATGCTCGCAAAATGCCGCTTATTCTAAATGCGGACACAGCGTTCCGGCACAAAACGTGCACCGCTGCCAAATTCATTGTGGCCCGTATACGCGCGTTACGCGGAGCATTTGAAGCAGCTGTATTTTAGCAGAGGTTCGCGATCGACGGACGTAAATGTACTGATATTTTACGACCGTCGGGCGGAGGTCGCAACGTTGCAACAGTAAACGAGCATGTACCCTGTGAGAGATCTGTTGCATAGTCGCGCTTGCGGGTTTAGGTTATCGTTTTGTTTTATCTTTGAAAATGTTTCTGTTTTCCTAAATAGGGCCTCAAATCGTGAAAAAGTGCATGCTACATTTGCCACACATAACGTCGTACGCGTGAGAGATCGTGTTAGCTTGTTTATTTAAACTTAAATTGATTGTAACGTATCGGAATCAGTTCTAATGACTAAAATAAATTGGAACTAACTGAAACTAACCGAAAGTGTATTGAACGACTATCCAAAACTAACAAAAAGCACCAAAACGAGCTAAAACGTATCGAAATAGATTTAAAATATTGAAGTAAGTTAAAACTAACCCAAATTAACCGAATTTTGGTGACTAACCAAAACTAACCAAAAACATTAAAATTGCTTATAACGTATCGGAACCGGTTCAAATTACTAAAATAAATTGGAACTAACTGGAAGTAACCGAAAGATGATTGAATGACTATCCAAAAATAACTAAAAGCACCAAAACGGGCTAAAACATATCGAAATAGATTAAAAAGATTGAAGTAAGTTAAAACTTACCCAAATTAACCGAATTTAGGTGACTAACCAAAACTAACCAAAAGCATTATAATTGCTTATGACATATCGAAAGGTGATTGAATGTCTAATCAAAACTAACCAAAGGTAACTAAGAGCACCAAAACGGGTAAAACATATCGAAATAGATTAAAAATATTGAAGTAAGTTAAAATTAACCCAAATTAACCGAATTTTGGCGACTAACTAAAACTAACCAAAACATTAAAATTGCTTATAACGTACCGGAACCGGTTCAAATGACTAAGATATATTAAAACTAACTGAACTTTACTGAGACTTGACTGAACGACTAACCAATAGTAACTAAAAGCATCAAAACGGGCTAAAACGCATCGAAATAGATTTAAAATAATGAAGTAAGTTAAAACTAACTTAAATTAACCGAATTTTGGTGACTAACCAAAAACCCTAAAATTGGTTATAGTGTAACGGAACTGGTCCAAATGATTAAAATAAATTAAAATTAACTGAAATTAACCGAAAGTTGATTGAACGACTAACCAAAATGGACCAAAAGTAACCAGAGGCATCAAAAGGGGCTAAAACAAGCTGAAACTAACAATTAACCGAATTTTGGCGACTAACTAAAGTTAACCAAAAACATCAAAATTGGATATGACGTATCGGATCCGGCTCAAATGACTAAAATAAATTAAAACTAACTAAACTTAACCAAAAGATGTTGAACCAAAACTAATCAAGAGTAACCAAAATGGGCTAATACGTATCGGAACAGATTAAGAATAAAATAAGTAACTAACCCAAATTAACCGAATTTTTGCGACGACCTACATTATTAACCAAAAACGTTTAAATTGTTTTAACGTATCGGAACCGGTTCAAATGGCTCAAATAAATTGGAACTTACTGAAAGTAACCGAAAATTGAATAACCAACCAAAGCTAACCAAAAGTAACTAAAAGCACCAAAACGGGCTAAAACGTATCGAAAAAATTAAAAATATTGAAGTAAGTTGAAACTAATTCAAATTAACCTTATTTTGGTGACTAACCAAAAACACTAAAATTGGTTATAACGTTTTGGAACCGGTTCAAATAACTAAAATAAATTAAAACTAACTGAAATTAGCCGAAAGTGAACGACTAACCAAAAGTAACCAAAAGCACCAAAATGGGCTAAAACATATCAGAACAGATTAAAAATATTAAGCTTATAAGGTGAAACGAACTTGAATTAACCGAATTTTGCCGACTAACTAAAATTAACCATAACGTATCGGAACCGGTTCAAATTACTAAAATAATTTAAAACTAACTAAAGCTAACCGAAAGCTGATTGAATGACTAACCAAAACTAATCACAAGTAACCAAAAGCACCAAAACGGGCTAAACCGTATCGGAATAGATTGCAAAAATTAAAGTAAGTTAAAACTAATCAAAACGAACCGAATTTTTGCAGCTAACCAAAAAGATTAAATTTGATTATAACGTATCGGAGTCAGTTCAAATGACTAAAAAAAATTGAGCGAGTCTGGTAGTAGTCGAGACACTGATGTGTAAACATATCCTATAACGACATCGGTTGTAAAAAAACGACAGCAGCACGTTGTGTTCCCGAGCGGTCACCCGTCCAAGTACTAACCCCGCCCGACGTTGCTTAACTTCGTGATCGGACGAGAACTGGCATTTTTAAGATGCTTTGGCCATTGCTTGAACGTTTTAGCTTGGTCATAGAATAAAAATTAGGTTTAATAACCAAGTTTAAAATAATAAAAAATCAACGCGAACGAAGCCTCGGGTAAAAGCTAAAAGTGTCCTATGTTCTTTACTATACTCTTGAAAATATCTGTACAAAATTTCATGATGATCGGAACAGTTTATGCGTGAAAGCTTAAGAAACAAACAAACAAACACATTCGCATTTGTAATATTAGTTAGGATTATTTTATAATACTTACTGGCAGCTTCGGAGTGGATTAATTCACTGCACAAATTCGACACGATAATCTAATGCCATCAGGAATAACATCAATATATGGACACAGCTTATTTACCTAGTAATCGTGGGCCGACATCCATAGATTTGGGAAAGTCAATAACCAAATTTTGCAAATTTTAGAAGAGGGCTATGACTCAATATTGTTTTAAACGTCTGGGCATCTAAATAATACTTTTGACAGTTCGTTTAATTTAAAATAATAATATGCTCTTTTATCATCTAAAATCCGTTTAAAAACGATTTTAAATGACAAAATTGTATAAAAACCCGAAAATTCGGACTTTTTTAGGACGATAGCCGTGGCTTCTGACGAATTTGTCGTAGATTTTGAAGCGAAAATTCATTTTAAATTCAACCGTCCATTAAAAATAAGCTGTGCTATGGATCCAAATACACTGCGAATATAATAATTAATAATTTTGACTGTTCGTTTAATTTAAAATATGCATTTTTATCATCTAAAATCCAGCGGCTAGAATCGGTTTACACATTTTCGTCCCATTTGCCGAGCTTTACCCTCATACTGCCGCGTAAGATGTTTACACATCAATAAGTTGGAACTAACGGAAGGTTGTTTGAACGACTAACCAAAAGAAATAGCCAAAACGGGCTAAACAGAATCAGAACAGGTTAAAAATATTACAGTAACGTTATGGCTAATTATATATTAATAGATTTTCCTAATTTTTTCGGTTTTCATATCTGCACATTTTTGATGTGTAAACATCTTACGCGGCGGTATGAGGGTAACTCGCGGCAAATGGGACGGAAATGTGTAAAGCGATTGTAACATTATAAGCCGTCGCATTGAGGAGCAAGCTAAACCAGGAAGTCCGTGAAGGATTTTTATACAATTTTGCCATTTAAAATCGGTTTTAAACGGAGTTTGGACGATATAAAAGCATATTTTAAATTAAACGAACCGTCAAAAGTATTATTCAGATGCCCACACTTTTAAATCAATATTCAGTCATGGCCCTCTTCTATAATTTTCCTTCTATACCTAAGTTTGTTTTTTTAATGGACGACAAATTCGTCCTAAGCCACGGTTATCGGCCTAAAAAAAGTCCGAATTTTCGGATTTTTATACAATTGTGTCATTTAAAATCGTTTTTAAACGGATTTTAGATGATAAAAAAGCATATTATTATTTTAAATTAAACGAACTGTCAAAAGTATTATTCAGATGTCCAGACAGTTAAAATGATATTAAGTCATAGCCGTCTTCTAAAATTTGCAAAATTTGATTATTGACTTTCCCAAATGAAAGGACGTCGGCCCAAGAGGAGTAGCTGGTAAAAAAATAAGCTTTGTAGATTTTCGTGCCGAAAGTATGCAGTGAATTAATCCACAGTAGAGTGCTCTAGACGGCCTCAATTCTCTCCCCTCCGATTTTTTGCCCCTCACCCCCCTCCGGTGACTGAGATAGATCCTGCTCACTTGATCTTCAGTGTATTCGACCTTGAATGATATTGACCTAATTTCACCTTGAATGTCATTGACATTTGACCTTGAATGTCCTTGAGTTTTTGTTGAAGGTCGCGCATATGACCTTGAGATTGCCCCAAGCGTGTATGACCTTGAACGTCCTTGGGACTGTTTTGTGGTGTCTTTTACCTTGAATGACATTGAGATAATTTGATCTTGAACGCCCTTGAGTTTTTGATGTGTAACATCTTACGCGGCGGTATGAGGGTAAATCTCGGCAAATGGGACGGAAATGTGTAAACCGATTCTAGCCGCTAGGACAGTACTATATACAATTTTGCCATTTAAAATTGTTTTAAACGGATTTTAGCCGATAAAATAGCATATTTAAAATTAAACGAACCGTCAAAAGTATTATTTTTATTATATTATATTCGCAGTGTATTTGGATCCATATCACAGCTTATTTTTAATAGACGGTTGAATTTAAATTGATTTTCGCTTCAAAATCCACGACAAATTCGTCCGGGCTATCGTCCTAAAAAAGTCCGAATTTTCAGATTTTTATACAATTT
Organism: Pissodes strobi; assembly: GCA_016904865.1. Lineage (NCBI taxonomy): Eukaryota > Metazoa > Arthropoda > Insecta > Coleoptera > Curculionidae > Pissodes > Pissodes strobi. Next base: position 14,472 of record JAEQML010067324.1, read on the forward strand.
TGCCATTTAAAATCGTTTTTAAACGGATTTTAGACGATAAAAAAGCATATTATTATTTTAAATTATACGAACTGTCAAAAGTATTATTCAGATGCCCAGACGTTTAAAACAGTAAAATTTGAAAAAGCTGGTTATTGACTGTCCCAAATCAAAGGATGTCGGCCCAAGATTATAAGGTAAATATGCTGTGTCCATATGTTGATGTTATTCCTGGTGGCATTAGATTTTCGTGTCGAATTTGTGCAGTGAATTAATCCGCTCCGAAGCTGCCAGTGCGTATTATTAAAGAATCCTAACTAATATTATAAATGCGAATGTTTTTGTTTTTATTCTATGAACAAGCTAAAATGTACAGGTAACGGCCATAGCACGTTGAAAATGCCAGTTCTCGTCCGATCACTGAAGTTAAGCAACGTCGGGCGTGATTAGTACTTGGATGGGTTACCGCTTGGGAACATAACTTGCTGCTGTCATTTTTTTACAACCGATGTCATTATAGTATATGTTTACACATCAGTCTCGAGTACTAGCAAACTCGCTTAATTTTTTTTATTTATTTTTGTTTTAATTATGATAATGTTTAATATTATTGCTAAAAATGCATTTCTTTAATTATACACCTATATTATAAACACTCGTGTGTTTGTATTTTTACTTTTTTAAACTCTGCTTTTGGAAACTATATGAATTTTTCAACGCAAATAACATTTTTGCGTTTTTATTCATCATTTTCAATGTCTGCCCGGTTGCATCTTTGCGAAGGACTGTGAATTTTTGTATTGTTAATTCAAAATATTAATTTGTAAAATGGAAAGAGCGAAGCTTCGACAAGTCTTGGCCCCCCTGCGAAAAAAGTGAAAATGCATTTAACTGTGGGCGAACATGCATTGGTAAAAACCGTGTATGTTTGTTTGTTAAACGAAGCTATTGATAACGTTACAGCTGATAATTGGCAGAAGTGTATCGAACATGTCATAAAACAAAAAATGATACTACGGTCGAAGTTATAGTTGAACCTTTTATTATCAATGTTGGTTCCGAAAGTAGTGATAGTAATGATTCTGAATCAAATTCTGATCAAACCTCCGATAACGAGTAGGAAACTTAAAATTGTATTGATTTTTGATGTAAACTTTCGATGCAACTCTCAATATGGTATTTTATGATAAGAAAACCCCTTATCATATGACTCTTTTTTTTCCTAGCCTTAATGAATACATAGTACTATTTGTTTGTAGTACAATTTTGTTGCTTATTACTAGAGTTAGGAATAATTTTGAATATACGTTTTTGTGCATATTTTAGACTAAAATCATGCATATTTATGTGCATAAACTTTATTTTTTTTAAGTGGATATTTACCTAAGTCTACTTATTACTATTCCATTATATAGTTATTATAACATATTAATTTATAAAGCAATTGTATCCGCCACTGGAATTTCCTTCTCTCTTCCCTTACCCCTCGAGGCGCGCCTTAAAACTAAAAATGAGTCACTGACTATTATTTCCGGCTTGAACTATAGTCATTATGCCTAGATGATGCACAAGTCAGGACAGTATTAGAGTACAATATATTGTATTAGGTGATTGTTCGAATGGTTATGGAAATCTTTATTACTAAATATAACAGTCAACGGACACTCACATACATTTTCTCTGTTATAGGTTAACACGACTATGCGCACTGGAGACAGTATCTCGACCGTCAGTTAATCCATCCTGACTACTTAAACAATAAATTGGTAATTTTGTATTAATAGTAAGCAATAATAATTAAGTAGTGTAGTATTTTTAATTAAAATAGGTTTAACATATTGTTTATTTATCCTCTTACTTGTGTTGTTGCCATTTATTTATTTTTACAACATTTTATCTTAAAGTGATCTCTCTCTTTCTCCTCTCTCATACAAGTTAACTAGTATGATCAATTAACTAATGCGAAAAAGAGAGAATATTGTATAGCGGCGACAGACAGAGATATCAAACAGACATAGACAGTAAAAACAGCAAAAAAGCAGCAACAAACAAACATCAACCAAAGCTCACAAAACAATAAACTTGCAAAGAAGAGAGAAATATAGAGGTATTCTTTAAATAAAAAGCATATTTTGATAATAGAATATTTAATAAAATATTCACATGACTGGCGGGAAGGAAGGAAATGGAAGTTTGATGATTTCAATAGTGATCGTTGTTTACATTCTATAAACCGGTTATTTTCATTTGTCTCTTCAATTATTCTGCATAAGTAAAAGACAACATTGATACTGCTTAATCTCAAATTATCTTGAATGTTACTAAATAGAACAATTTATTGTTTGGTGAAAGTGTCTTGTTTGCGGTGTGTACATGTTTCAGTTTGTCGGAAATTTCGTAATTGTGTACGTGTAGACCATGAACTATATGATTCCCCTTCAGCGCTATGTATTTGAATTAATTAAAAAAAAACAATAATAGTGGTGTTGCTTTAGAACGGTCGGCATCTTTTTTTTTAACTTGGAAAGATGGCTTAAAAGTTATCGCTGGGGAAGGTAGAGATAATAGTACATTTCATTACCAGTCCGGAAACTAGGCTTTTCCGGTGCGCGCACGACACTTTATGCAAGTCGGAAGTCGTGCAAGCACGGGAAAAGCTGTTTCTGGGCGAGTAATGAACGATATTTTTCATAATATCTCTCTGAAATCAAAACATAAAATTATTATAATTTTATGTAGGTACCCAAAATCATGTCATAGTGCATTTTGAATTAAAATGAAAACAAACGTCAAACTTGCAAGACAAGCAAGACACAGGTATCTAATATTTATCAAGCGTTGCTATGGAAATGTGTTGGTATGGTTGTAATTAAATAGGCAGCTAGTTTTAATGTATTTGTGACAAGTAGGGTCAGAATAAATAAAATAATTTTACTTAAAATTAGACCATTGACCCCCCATTTTAACCCAATTTATTATAATTTACGCTTATTTTGTAACTAAATAACTGCATATTTAGCACTTGAAATTAGGGAAAACTTTTTCCCTTGCGGGCGCACCGGAAAACTTTTTCCCGTGCGGGCGCACCGGAAAGACTTGCTTTCTTTGCTCTACAGAGACGTCGAAAATGATAGTCAGAGAGGTATTATGAAAAATATATTCTATTATCATGCCTTAAAAGTGCAACAACTATAAGGTATATTTTTCTGTTTTCTGGATTCCAAAAGATGAAGTTTGAAAAATAAATGGGTACAAACAATTAATAGCGTCTCGCTCAAACCTATCAAATATTCGTAAGTTTGTTCTAAACATTTTTTTTTGTCATAATGACATTGTTATGAGAAGTTGAATTAAATGCAAAAATACATCTGTTCTTCCATGAAATGTTTTTAAATTAGTAAAGGGCTGTATTTTATCTATTTTTTAGATCAACCCTTATATTTAACAAAAAAAGCACGAATACAACGTAATATAAATACCTCAGTGAATGAGGTAAATTTTCAACAACGGGTGCAAGAAGACGGAATTTTTGATGTCTTATCAAAATTCAAGGGCCACAAATTAGCAACCTTTTCATTTTCAGATTTCAGAGGATCAGCTTGTTTTTCGTTAATAATATACCCAAATATCCAAAGCAGCAACGAAATCAGACATGAAATCAACAAATCAGTGTTTAAACCCTCATTTTTGTTGTAAGCACATATTTCTTATTAGAGGCATTATCTTGTAAAATTCAATTTTATTAGGTATCACTTTTATTTACCCCCTTGGGAACAACAAAGTTATTCAGACTTGCATCCTGATTAAAAAAGGTAAAAAAAATAAAGTGAAAAATATGTAATTAACAAATAAGCTTTAAAACTAATGAAATGCTTTAGTTAATTTAAAAAGGAACCCTGAACCTCATTCGGGTGGCGGTATAATTGAAATAAAAATATTGAGTATTCTAACCGAATCAACACTAAACAATTGATATTCGATTAACTTCAGTGCCGTTAAGATTTACTTATAAACATACATATATATACTTATTTTAGTCGTAGGTATATAGGATTTTAGTGCTAGTTATCAAAAGTTTATTCTGAAACATTTGTCCATATTAGCCAGTAGCTATTTTTTGAAACTTGAAAATGCTCCTTAAACAATTTGTTTGCATTTCGATTTTCGAAATACATCGAAAAACTGCTGGAAATAACATGGTTCAGAGTTTGTCACTTATTGAGTCTAGCCTTTTAAAGTATAGCGATACCAAGCATTCATCAAATAAGTCAAAAATTAGAACTGATATTAAAATAAGTTTTAGGCGATTCATAAATTCAATTCTTCTCACGAAATTCTTCGAGAATTATTAATATATTTTTGGCCGTCACAGGTATCAAAGGTGAGAAGTACCTATTCAAATTGACGTCTTGTATAACTTGTCGTCACGAAGGAATATCCCAAAATTCGATGCGACCTCATTAATAATAATTAAGCAGTTTTTGCCAGAAACTCTTCCCTGCTTAATATACAAAGTGATTAGTCTCTAAACTGATTATTGTATTTCATATAACTACTTTTCAGTCAAAATATAAAAGGAAAAAAAGAACGTTCGTTCTACTCTGCCGCATAAGACGCGTCTGCATGATATTTGAATATGAGAAAGGTATTAATATATAACGCGTTCATAAAATGATTTCCAATGTCTAGAGGCGATAAATCTGAAATTTTGTTCGCCGCCGGTGTGGTATATTTTATGTTCCCTGCAT
>MU194426.1:4897-19198 GCA_016904865.1 Pissodes strobi
GATAATTAATATTTGATGGCCTAACATGTGTATACATTTTCATATTGATATTAACATAATTTGCATACATATTTCTTCTAATCTCATTGATAATTTATATTTGATGGCATAACATGTGTATATGTTTTGATATTGTTATTAACATAATTTGCATAAATATTTCTTCTATTTTCATGGATACTTCATATTTGATGGCATAACATATGTATATATTTTGATATTGTTATTAACATAATTTGCGTAAATATTTCTTCTATTTTCATGGATAATTCATATTTGATGGCATAACATGTGTATATATTTTGATATTGTTATTAACATAATTCGCATAAATATTTCTTCTAATTTCATTGATAATTAATATTTGATGGCATAACACGTGGATATATTTTGATATTGTTATTGACATAATTTGCACAATTATTATTTCTTTTATTCTCATTGATGATTCATATTTGATGGTGTATATTTAATGAAATCGTTTTATGCTGTGAACAACACTGCTTTAAATGAAAACAAAAATGTATTGTTTGCTGTCTTTTCGTGCTGGAATTTTGGTTTTGGTATGACTGTGATTGCAAGTAAGAGCTTTTGTGAAATTACTAACATTTTCCTACCCTGACGGGAGAATATCCTAGTTATAAATGTAATGATCATTCTAGAGATATTGGCCCTAATTTCAACTTTAGCTGAGTAGCCTCCGTATCCCAGGACCTCAGTACCCTCCAGCGGCGACTGGCTAACTAACACCCCTTTTCGGTAGTGTAGTGGTTATCACATCCGCGTCTGGCACGCGGGAGACTCGGGTTCGATTCCCGACCGAAGAGCTATCTCTTCAGTTTTAAATGTTTTGTTATAAGTGTAGAACTACAAATTGTGGTACGGGAGACAGTAATTCAATTAATTATAATACTAATAGATTATACAGCATAATTCGGTTTAGGAATTAAGATCGAGGGTTTCTCTGCCGTACTCTTTCCCCTCGTGAATTCCAGGCTGAGTCCGGCACGCTTTTCTTTAATAAATTAGGCGTATTAGGAATATGTGGTTTAATTTACATGACGCACCTTTCCCTCAAATTTCCCTAAATGTGTTCCGTTGAAGCGCATAATGAGTGAGTAAAATTGTGCAAGATATAATAATAACACAACGTAGGTATTGGTCCTCTTTTTAATCCATTTCTTTTTAATCTAATTTGACGATCATTGGCAAAATAAAGGCAAACCATAATTTTACTTATCTGGTTCAACTATGTTGAATCGACCCGGGTATGTTATACTACAAAGTCGTAACCAGGATAGGTGTAGTTTACTGTTGTTGTTGTAGAACGTACTTGAGTGTCTGTAAGGGCTAGTATGTGTGGTCTATTTGCTTGTAGGTGTTGGTGTACCGAATTTATGTTTGTATTTAGGCCTCGTTTGTTGCAGCAATCTATTCTAAATTGGTTCGGTATCTTTGCTGTCTATGGAATGCGAATGATCCTGGAAGCACCATCATTTCCATATATTCCTACTGTGGTACCCGGCGCGGAAGCGGAACGTGATTGGGAAAAATCAGTTCTGGTGGGGTGGTATTTCACCGGACGATGCTAGTAGGCGTATGCATCTACCACCTAGAGCCGCCTCCACTGGAAGCATCGACCTCAGACTCATTTCTTTGGTGGTTCATATCTCGAAATTTTCTTAACTCTCCGATTATCGGGTGTGGTCTGTGAGTCCACGGTGAAATAAAAACCTTTAATATATTTTTTTTAATTTTCACGATTACAGTACTTTTCGAGGGCATTGAAAGCAATTGAAATTCCTATATATAAATGATATTTTAATATCTAAGTAGTCGCCATGCAGTATTCTGTCCTGATATACCACACCCGATCGAATTTGTAACAAATCTTGATCGATTTATTCTTTTCAAAGTGCCATCTCATTTCTAAAGACCCGGATGGCGAATATTATAAGTCGCAGGCTGTTTCAGAAGAATTTTGCAGTGGAGCTCTTGCAAGACAATCTAAAAAAAAGAGAGGTCGACAAACATTTACCAAAGACCGTAAGAAGCTCAGTTATGAGGCTTACTGGTACTCTTCGGGAGGATGTATCAGAACCACAGCCTGGCTAAAGAGTTAATTATAAATATTGCAAAAGACGGAAAACCAGATTTTTTTTGCAAATAGTCGAAGAATTGACTGTGTTTAGATAACGTAACAGTTTGTTGTTGCGATTGCTTTGAGAAAATGGTGGTCCAAGATTGAACCACCACAGTTTGTGTCACCGCCTATTTAATTCCCTTGTGTTAGTAAAATTTGTGTGTTTGAGTTTTCTGTAACAGATATATTTTAATACAAATTTGTTAGATTTAATTTTCTATTTTTTTCACTCATTTAAAAAAAATTAATAAATTACAAGGCATTTTTTTAGCCCTGACCAACATATAGAAAAACTAGTTTTAATAAGACAATATTTTGTAAATTATATCAAATGTGGTTTAGAAATTATTATTTTAATAGGATATTGACATAAAACAAAGTTTATATAAATGTTTGTTACTTTAATTATGGTCCTCACAGACCCCACCCGACCGAATGTGGTACACATCAGCTACCCGACGACCGGAGGGTTAATCCATAAAATCTGAAATTTCTGCATCCTACTTAAAATCCGTGTTCTTTTCCCTAAGCTTCCGGAAAAAAAATACAAAAATAGGTTGAGTTGCTAACAATTCTACTGTTTTATTTACAAGGCGTCCCAACGAAATTTATCCACCTCAAATAACTCGAAAACAATTTATTTTTAAAAATAATACAAAAACATGCTAAAGCATTTGTAAATGGGGACTTATTTTGCAGTACTCTCGTTGACGGTTATTTTTTGATCCCTTCGTACCCAAAGTAACTACGTACCTAAAAGGAACATACGTGTGATACATCGTTTAGAGGAAAATTTAATTGTCCATCAATAAACATAATTTTCAAAATGTATCCTAATGCCGATCTCCTCACTAAATTTTCTTCCACACTTTGTATCACACATGGTTTGTTCCGAATTTAAAAAAATATCGAGGGGGCTGTTATGAATGTGAGTGGGCGAAAACAATGCTCAATGCCTATATTTTAAAATATGCCCCCCTTTACAATATTATATTTAGTTGTTTCAGGTTTTTAATAAAAATAAACTGATTTCTGGATATTTGAAGTGGATAGTTTTCGTTGGGACATCGTGTATAATAATTGCAGAGTCGATCGATATTGGCTCATTTATATCCGTAAATAAAAAATTAATAGCTCTCTTGGTTTCGAAGATATTTAGGAAAACTAGGAGCATTCCATATGTAAATTAGTCATTCACAGATAGAGCCGTACAGTCCCACTAGGGGCACCACGCCACCCTACTTTTCAGGAGAAGTCTCCTGCGGGGCTACCAATGAGTTTTATCAAAAGTTCTCACTTTAGCGCTTTTAAATGGAATGGAAAAATCGTAAAGAAGTAACTGCCGGTATAATATTAAGTTTTTGAATTGCACGTAAAATTCGAATTGTGCTATCGGTGCAACATACAATTTGCCTACATACACATTTCTTTTCCAAAATATTGAAGTTAATTTATAAACATCAATATTTTGAAAACAGTTTAATTTTGCATTTGGCATATGGCATAATTAATCAAATAGTCAGAAATTTCCATATAATTCAAAAACTTTAGTTATAGAAAAAACTCTCCAGAAGTTTAGGTTAAAACTCAATAAGTTTTCACTCATCTTCCTTTTTTCTTAATTATCATAATATGAGTGTTATCCTTAATAAAAGTGAGGGCTTAATTTTGAATATTTATATGAAGAATTTATCCTAAATGATATTTGCGATTTTGTCAGAAAGGTACCATCTTAATTATTTAAAGTAGAAAGACTTTACGCCATTTGTAAAATTTGTATTCTTGCCGGTCATATACAATGTGTGTTGCAGTTTTAATAGCTACACCCTAGTAGCTAATCCGTTATTATTATTAATACCACAGTTTTAATAGTTGGAAAAATGATTTTCACATATTATATAATTTACTTCATAAGCCTATGAAGTTAACTTGAAAAATGATCTGATTTTAACAAATAATATACCTATAGTAGCAATTTTTTGATTAGACATTTCATTTTACTAGGCGCTCTTCAAAATCTTCTCGTTGTATCAATTTTCCCAAAACCCCGTTATGTAACAGTATATTATTTTATATGGAGGAAAAGTGATACTTTTCATGGCGCGCTCGTGTTTAACAGCCGAACGGAGTGAGGCTGGTAATAGAGAGCAAGCCATGAAAAGTAACTTTTCCTCCAAATAAAATATGCTGTTTTTCCTTCAAATGTCGACAAATGAATGCAAAAACATCTCTTTTTAATAGTAATAATAATAATTATTATTAAAGATAAGTGGGTTAGCAAGGCGGCTTAGACCGGATGTCGATGAATAGGCACAGGTTGTTGCGATAGTAATGTAACATAAAGCTGTCAGTGGACATTGTTAACAATAATTATTTTTTTAAGATGGCGTCTCCGATTGCGTTTTAATTCCGTATTTATAAGCAGTTATTGAGTAAGTTCGATTAAATAATAACCAATTTGATCCTAAATTAGTGATTTTTAGAAATGCAGTCACAAATTGAGTGAGAAATACAAATTGTAGTTTAATAACGCTTATTTTGTGGTCTGTTTGTATTGTATATCTATGTTGCTATGACACTAACACTTTTACCTCCGCCGGCGGAAAAGTGAAAAGTAAAGCTCCGGCGGAGGAAAAACGGAACTTCACGGCCGCCTACACAGTCGAGTAATGACGGATTTACTGACGTTTGAAGAAAAAAATTTATTGAAGTACTTTAAACCGTTTAAGAGTTATATTTATTATTAACAATTTATTATTGTTATTAAAAATTATTAATTTATTTGACTGAATACAAATTTATTCAATGTATAGATTTTTTCTAGATACTTAGGTAGGTAGCTATGGTAACAATATTTGTTGACAAGTCACAAACATTTGACCCCGATGAACTCTTTAAATGTGATATTGATATTATACACAACAGCAAAATCGTCATTGTTAAAATTTGTGAAATATAATATGGAGTATAAACTTAAACGGGCAGACAAGCGCAAACATTTTATGTTAACAAAAACACGTTGCTCCGACCAAAATTAAAATTTTAAAAAACCATCTTCAATTTCAAAATTCAAGTGAAAATATTTAGTTTGTTTTTTGAATTAAAGTTGGTTATTTTAAAATGGATGTGGTGCAAGACAATGGGTCTACGATTTAGATTTAAATAATATGCCAAAAGTAGTAAAATGGAAAGTACACAAAGAGGGAAACACTGCGTATACAGAGGGAAACATAGTATATCACAGCTGCAAGTTGCCAGCTCTCAACCAGTCAAGTGCGGTAGTGGTAAGATTGTGGATATCTTGTGGGCTGCTTTCAAACCGGATGTCCGGGCACTCCAGTACCATATGGCTGATGGATCTTCGGCTCTACTCCAGAGCGTGAGGGACTTGTTTCAAATTCCATGCCCAGTTCTTATTTGGTTGAGGTTGCACCACTCCCTCCGGTTAACAGTGAAGCCTGCTACTTTTGATGTTGGGTCTTCTACAAGATCGGAATTTCTGACCTCTTGCTCTCTCCACTGTGTGCGCCATAGTTCCTCCATTGAAAAATCGGTGAGTTGGTTAACCGTTCTCACTGGTGGCTGCCTTGACCTCAACCTCAGCTGTGGGTTGTAGGTAGCATAGGATTATTAGCCATTTTTTCGGCTTGGGAAATAAGGAAGTAAGTTCATAAAATTATTCTGATATTACTCTAAAGTAATGCTTGATTTTAAAATTGTCTAGTTTATTGGTCAGCTCATGGTATTCTCCAAATTTGTCTTGTTTCTTCATGTAATTGCTCATCCAATATTTTTTCTTCATGAAAACTATTCGCAATATCTTCAACTTCCAAACTAAGATGAAATAGATATTTTTGTTGCTAGAGAACTCATTTTAAACACGTCTTCAGCGCGAAAACTTACTTTAGTATCATAAGCGTTCTCTTCGCTTATTCTAGTATAGTTTCACTTCGCTTTTGTTCTGTTGAACGTTTTGTGTTATTTTATTCGTATTATAATATGTTTTTCAATATTTGCTGATTTTGAATGATCTCAGTTTAGTGTTCCACTTTCTTCACAGTTCATATTTATCATTTATCTGCCAGATTACATTAGATAATTTTTTCAGTTTTCTGGCTACCAGGACATCATTTAGATACCTGACTTTTGAATTCAGACTCGGACACATCACCATCAGTCAAATTGTTTTTGAGACTTGGAATGCCTTGTGAGCTGAATTTCTGCCAAATGTTTTACCTACACCAGCTGAAGAACATCTAAGAAAATTTTTTAAGTGGTTTAATATTCTCTGGAATTTTCCAAGTTGCTTCGGTGTCACTGATGGATAACGCTGCCAACTAAGATGTCCCTCAAGCAGTGGTTCAAGCTATTTCAATATATATCATGTTTTCTCTATTGTTATTTTAGCTGTTGTTGATGCAGACAAAAGATTTTAGTTATTATGGTAATGTGCCATTTATGGAAAACCTTCCTCACACAAATGTACAAGCGCCTCACGTTTTGGTAGGGAATAAAGTGTTTCCTTTAATGTCATATTTGATGAGGCCCGTCCAAAGAAGATACTAACCCCTGAAAGGGATGTTTTCAATACTGGACGTTCAAGAGCTCGTAAAGCTGTTGAATGGGCTTCTGGTATACCTACCATAAAATGAAGATTTTTGTGCAAAGTTATAAAAGTACCGTCTGAGAAGAAGGAAAACTTACTTATTCAAAATGGCGTTCACAACTCTGACTATACAAATATATCTAGAAATATAAGAAACAACCCGAATAATTTAGGATCAATTCCATAAATATTTCGAAATATACCATTTGAAGCGAAACATGTAAGAGATAATAATTGCTACTTGGATTAAAAACAACAATCATGTTTATTTATTTTTTTGTAATATTTAAAAATATGTGTCACTTTGTACCTTTATAGTTTCTTGAATCGTTGTATATAAAAAGTGCAACATGTAAAATATAGATAAAATAAATAGATTAATTTAATAATTGCATTAAAATTGTTCTCTGCAGCTGGCTCCCAGTTTCCTTAAGAACCACATTTCAAACACATCTGAGATTCACTATTAATGCAGGCGTGTTTTAGAGCGTAATACCCTCACCAACTCTGTTCATCATCTATATTAATGATCTGCTGACCGAAACCAATTATCCTGTTTACAGTTTTGCAGACGACAGTACCCTGGCCTCCCAATTTAGATCAGAAAAACCTTTACCAGCGCCTGAAACTTATCACCGCAGACAGGCGCAGAGTACAACAATTAATGAAAATCTGAAGAAAGTTCGAAGGCGACAGAAATGTTTGTCCGGTCTAATGTAGTAAAAACCCAAGCAGCCACATTTGCCAAAAAAAAAAACACTACCGTGGGCCCTGACATCACTAGGGCAGAATCGACCTTTCCTTTATTCTCGTCAATCGGACTACTGAGTGTCTTAGTCAACAGCAATCTGTCCTGTCATGACCACGTTGCTAACATCACAAAATCAGCTTAGCAGAAGCTTGGTGCGCTATTTCGCTACAAAAATCTGTATACACTGCAGCAGCTTCTCTTGCTCTATAAAGTTCAAATAAGACCGTGCTTAGAATATTTCTCACACATCTGGAGTGTTGCTGGATTCCATTCATAAGAGAGCTGTGCGCCTGGTCGGCGACCCGGAGTTGAGCCAGGATCTGGATGGTCTAGAGCACAGTTAATGGACATGTGGCTCAGATCTCCCTGCTTTACAGATATTTTAACGGCAGATGTTCCCAGGATTTGGCTCGCCTCATCCCAGCAGCGCCGAACAGACAGTCAAGAGCACACCCATTCGTCAGATAACTTGAAATAGCTAGAACATCGCTTTACAGGGACGCCTTTGTCTCGCGCACTGCATCACTGTGGAACTCACTCCCAGGACATCTGTGTCCCTCAAATTACCTACAGCTTTTCAAGAGCCTTGTCAATCAAGATCTTCGCTGCTCATCGAGTGCCATAAGATCCCGCTATAGTGTATGTGCCATTGCCATAAAAAAATATATATATACCCGATATATTTGTTCCAGCTTCAACTTCCCACCATAGGTCTCTTGTGGTAGTTGTATTTTCAATTTTTTTTGTCACAATCATTCCATAATTTTGACCTTACCTGCACTTTTGAAATTAAGATATCAATATTTGCAAAAGTTAATTTATTTTTAGTAGACATTGTTTCGTCATTCTGTGAATTCATGTTGAGGTTCATGTACACAGCAGCATGACACCAGAAGAACTGACGCAAGTGCGCCGATTGAATTCACATTATTAAATTTCTTGATTATTTTTTTAAACGGAGCATCTTTGATGCAATTTCTTAAATTAAATATGGTCCAATCGATGTATTTGTACATACGATTAATTTAGAGAATCTGCTAATACTTAACAAACGATGCTTGGAATTCTGCATACAAGGAAAAACCATACGTTTGCCTATTCAGAATTTTTTTAATTGTAACAACTACTTGCTAAAATTTGTATGAAACACCTGGAATTTTAATTTCTTATATCTCGTCTTTTTTAATCTATCTCACCCATCTCTTACGAAGTAAACGTGACATATGAGTGTTAAGACCGAAATTAAATTAATCTTCTCCCCCACACCATTACAAAAATTAACAGGGCTGAAAACTTTACATTTATCATCTTATATAAAAGTACCAGATAAATTATAGGGGAGTTATCCATATCCATCTGAATGTCTTTGAAAGACATTAATTCCCCGAGATAAGGGAAGAAGAAAACGAGATCCGTGGCTCCCGAATACCCTGCCTTTCATTACCGCCCTTCTTATTTAAATTAACTTCAATTTAAATTTTAGGTTTTTTGTTTAAGGCCACTGGCATATAGTTGAAATTTGTGAGGAATGCCTCGAGACCGTTAATGTTCGTGGGTTCACGCAATCTCTAAATTGCCATTTGAGATAGGAAGAAAGATTTCCGAAATTAATTTATATAGTCTAGAACAGAATGCGTCTATTGTGCTTTTTATCGTATCTATATAAGAAAACTGTTCAAAGTTCAGCTTAGCTCCAATCTAAGATTTTATTCAATACCATATTATTTCCGAGTGAATATTGTCGTTTATAACAAAATAATCTAATATCTTTGCAACCGGATCATCTATTTAAGGCCTAGACTTCGGCTGCAATATTTATGACCCTGGATTTTTCAAAGATAAACACATGCGACATTTTTAGAATAATAAGTTTAAGCTGAAGCCTGTCGAGATTTCATGTAATTAAATATATAGAACATTTACCACCCCAGTCAAAATCCTCTATATCCCTCTCTATTATCCAATTTAGAATGGGCAACTGTTAATATAGGCCTCTTTTAGCTAGTATTTGCCTAACTTATAACGTGTTTAAATTTGAAGGTAAATATTTTCATTTTCTCATAATTTTGTTCACTAGGTTTCCCAACTTGCTTTGGGTCCGATGGTAAAGAGGCGCAAAAGGACGAAACACATTTTAATCAAATAAATACATATCTCGAAACATAAGAGAGAGTTACCAAAAGGAGTTTACGCAGTTCATGCATCGCCCGATAGCTTATATTCAGATATCGGGAAAATATGGCAATACTTCCTTACGTTAAAAGAACGCTGTCATAATTTTCAGTTTTCACAATAGTGATGTTAATGACCCTTTCACTAGTGAAAAACAAACAGGCACTGATAACTTCTTATAATGGATCAAAAGGACGTGCCTATTCTGTCTATTCAAAATGATCCCCCTAAGCTAGAAATGCCTGTAAAAAGTAAAGTATATAAGAGAAGAAGTTGAAATATATTTTTGGGGACGTCGATAGTTCTTAAATATTGCCTTATCAATTTTCTAATATAACAAGTAAGCAATTTTTTGAGGGCATTAATGTAGATCCTTGCAAAAAGATCGTTTTACCCTGATATATTGTGTAAAATGATCCATTGAACTAAGGCAAAATGATCGCTAAAATAAGGCAAAATGCTCCCTGTCCTACATGCATCGTTATTTTAAGAGATTTTTCGTAATAAAACATCCGATTAACAGCAACCAAAACTACTTTATTTAGCTAAACATTTAGTAAAAATAGACCTAAATTGCCGTGTAACAAACCAGCTAAAAAATATAAAAAACGAAGGAATATAAAAAACCTGAATTTTAAAGCCAAACAGCTTTGTGACATCCCGTTTTGGTCATTAATTAGAAGTAAGTTTTTGGTACGCCCCGGTACTAGTCATGCTCTCGTTCGAAGTACGAAATTTAATTCCGGTTTTGTGTCCGATTTAATATCTGTTGCGCGTGACCTAGGAAATCCGTTTTGACTGGAACGTCTAGGAACGCGGCAGTAAAATTTCTTGCGCGCGATCTTCATCGGTCGAGACGCGAACGGGTGGTCTTTTTCAGCTGGGAAAGTACAAGTCTTTTTCCAGAGAAGCCTTTCAGTCGTTAAGTCGGTTTTAAAACTTGTTTCACGCCGAGTTATTTGTGGTGGATTTTGTCGACTAACGAGTAGTTATTCCCGTATTAGCTATTGACATTCATTTCGATTAAGTTTAGTGCTGTAAAATACGGGAAATCTTGCCTAGCGAGGATTTCTGGTGAAGGCCGCCATTTTAGTACTTGGCGGTTTTTTTGTAACGCGCCCTCCGTGTAAGAGATGTAGGTTTCTTTATGGTTTGCAGATTGTTTTGCGTTCTTATATCCGCAGTATTGGCCCAGTTTATTACTTAATAATTATTAAATTCACCATTTTATTCATTTCGAACTCGATCTAAGTGGCTAGATTATGCGGTATAACGTCAAGCTGATTCGAAAGAAATTTAAGCTTTTGGGGCTTCTATATTTGAGTAAAATAGTTGTTGTTATTTATTATAGGGATTTTACGATCGGCCAAATTTATCATCTTATTTTATTTCTGACTAAATGTAGTGTAGA
Source organism: Pissodes strobi (assembly GCA_016904865.1). Classification (NCBI taxonomy): domain Eukaryota; kingdom Metazoa; phylum Arthropoda; class Insecta; order Coleoptera; family Curculionidae; genus Pissodes; species Pissodes strobi. The sequence goes on from MU194426.1 coordinate 15,981, forward strand.
ATTTCGGCAATTTTAGTAGTTCGATTTACTTGACCAATTCGATGCGATTTAATACGGGTGTGGAATTTAACCATTGATTTCGGTTTCGCTTTATCAAGGACGACTATTTTTTTTACCGTCATAAGTTGCGATCGATGTTAAGACCGCTAATTTCATGGAATTTATTATATTACCGGAGCTAGAAGCAATACCATGGGGAATTATGATTTTTATTTTTAATTTTATTGTTTATTCTTGCAATTATCTTCTAGAGGTTCGTGTGGTTTGTTGATTTTTAATTACTAATTAGACACTAAACCGGGAAATTCGGTTCTTAGAGGCTAGTTAATGCAGTTTCGTTTATTATTAGATATCGTACTAAGGGAAGCCTACGATCATATCGTATAATTGAGAGTACATATTTTTGGCGTATTTTCGTTCACAGTCGGTTACTTGAGCTTTGTTCTCGATTGATTAAAATTAAAGGCAGAGGCACGCTACTAGTGATGGGCTTATTCGAATGAAAAATAACCTGTTATCCGGTTATTAAAATAACCTGTATTATTCGGTTTTCATTCCACAAGTATTCGAATGAAAAATAACCTGAACCTGATACGTACGAATTCAAATAGGAACACGAACGCGTCGATCATCGAATGATCAACGAGCAAGGAGCGGTTGTAATTTAGTTATGAAGCAAGTTTCGATGTTTTAGCTCGAATAAAAGATGAGTTTTAAAATTTGAAATGTACCGGTAGGATGTGGAATTGTGGAATGTGGAAGCCGAACTTGGGGGGTTGAAAACTAACGAATATTAGGTGAAAATTACATAATTTAAAAGTAAATTTTGTGTACTTACGCGTACCTAACATAAAAAAATATCAAATTTTCGGCGCCTGAACGCCTAAAAAGTGCAAAAACAGCAATTTGTTGACATCTTCAAAGAATCAAAATAAAAGGCGGTCGCTATTGATCCGGCCGGCCGATATTTTTTGTTGCGATTAGCATTTCTTTCGTACACTTCTTCCTAATGAATACGGCCTCCTTTCCAATACATAATACCCATGATACAATAACAGGGAGTTATTGTATCATGCATAACACCACCTAATGTTTGTTTAGTTTTTAGGTTATATATTGGAATTTAGAATGTAGGAGCAATAGAGCAATACATAAGTCCTAATATAACGATAATAATATAATATGTTCTATTAATGATTAATATTGTATAGTACCATAAATACATGGCCAGATAGAAATACTTTTTTGTAAAGTAGATTTTTAATAATTATGTTCATTACATGTAATCAACACATCCAAGAATCGTATTTTGGAGTTTAAGTATTTTTGATTGAAAAACGTAAAATGCTGTTTATTACATTTTGTTCAATAATATTGCGTAATCAAATATTCACTCGTATTCTATTGTTATTTACTTATTTATTAAGCCGTGCTTAATAAGACAATTACAGCAGTTACGAGTTACGAATACGATGCCGATAACGCTGAGCCTCCTTCCTATCTGGCTGCGATCGCTAACCTGAATTTATTCGAATGATTATTCAAATAATCATTCGGTTATTAATATTATTTGAATACAAATAATTCGGTTATCAAAATAATTCGGTTATGCCCATCACTACACGCTTCCATTTTGATAAATATTGGAAAGCCGTTCGGATTACCTATTTGCCAAACTCGTTCAGTGCGATATTTTATACAAGCATCTTTTGCTGCTTTTGGTTTACTATGTGGACCGTACTTGAACTTTTCTCTTGAATTATTGAAATTCGGAAAGAGTAATGCCTTTTCTTTTATAATAATATTGGAGGGTCACTCAGACCATTCATTTGGCAAATTTGTTAGTATGATTTTTCAATAAAGTTTATTTTCGTGCATTTGTTCGTTATTTAGTTCATATTAGAGTTCTTCTATCAGTATGGTCAATTTTATCCGTGCCAGTCTAGGAACAATTCATTTATCTTTTATTTCGTACTATGGCTGTTAGTTACTGCTTTCAATGATTATGTACGTTTATTTTTGCAGTGCCAAACTCGGTCCGAAATGTTAGACTGCTTATTTCCTCTTTTAAAAGGCTTTACAATTATTTTTAACTGATGATGTCGACTTCCCTTGGGCGAACTTAATCTTTGTAGTTTTTTGCATAACTAATATTAGGCTATAATTGTAATATATCCCGATTGCTCTGATATGTTATTACAGTGGTGCTTTTCCCATTTATTCTTTGTTTTTTTTTAACTTTTAGTTCATTATTGAATTAGATTTAAAATTTAACTAAAATCTCTTTAATCGGAAATTTGGATTTCTGTTTAATTATTGTGTTTTTTTCTTGCAAAGATCGTATATAATAGCAATCGATTCACATGCCGTTGTGACTCGTTACTAGGGAATGTTTCCATTCCTAGGGCCCTTTCCCCCCGGGTAGGAGATAGATTGCCGTTCCACCGGACGAGGATTTAGAAGCCCTTTCACAAGGCAGAACCTTGTTGGTTCGCCTACTTGCCAGGACTGTTGTAGTTTTGGCCTAGCGGAGCTAGTCTACCGGGTGTGACCAGTTCGTCCATTGGACCGGCGAGACGTGTTGGACGTCGGAGGTTATTTTCCACCCAGCCGGGTGGTGGATGTTGGATTTTTGGTGAAGAGAAAAACAAGAGATAAGTGTTATTTTAAGGTTAGATTTTAGTTATTGTGTCTGGAATGACTGTCAATTTTATATTAGCGCACCCTCTGTCCTATTAAGTTATAGCGACCCAGTATCCTAGCAGTTTACGTGATCACGACCCCGCGGTATACGATATCTAAGTTTTCTTTTTACTACCTCAATTACTCGTGGGGGTTCTTAAGCGTTTAAATGGTGCCTACTTCATTTTCATTTAACTTTAATATTCATAGAGTTTGGTCAACCTCTGATAACTTTTCTTTTATACTTATAGCTAAGTTTATTATTATTAGATAGTTTGGTTTATTTTTTGAGGTTCAAACCACCCTCCATCATCGGTATCATCCCGGAAAATATTTCTATCAAAATTTTGCGCCTTCGCAATTTACTTTTACGCTTCTGTATTTATCGCTATTTTTGGCTCATTTACTTTCACAAATGAAGAAATAGTATTGTATTTGCAGCATTTTTATTTGGCTAGACAATTTTGCGTAGTATAGCGTTTTCTCTTGCATAGGTCGGTGTTGGCGTTCTCTTCCTTTGCGATTTTTACCGGCAA
>JAEQML010067327.1:0-19196 GCA_016904865.1 Pissodes strobi
TATCAATTACTTGGATAAAAATAATAAATTAGTGATATCACTAGAATATCTGTTGCATTCTAATGGATTAAAGATGCATGTTGATGATTTTACAAGGATCACACAGAATTCAGCATCTATTTTAGATTATGTGTGCTCCAATTTTACTGAGGGTGTGTGTTGCTCTGTGTTGAATCCTGGTCTTTCAGTTTCAGATCATGAGGCGGTATTTTGTAAATTCGACCATCCTAAAAGGCCACTCAAACCAAGAAGAATACGTGAACGCAATTTTTGCAAAAGAAACTTTGCTGAATTTTCAAAAACCTGCTTGGGTATGGATTGGAAAAATCTGTGTAATACTCAACACCCTTTGATGACGTTTTACTAAAAACTCATTGAAATGTTTAATAGTAAATTCCCTGTAGTATCTTTGAAACTTAGAAATAAAAAGCCTTGGATAACTATGGGGCTGAAAGTTTCTTCTAAAAATATGAGAAGTTTACATACACTCCGTAAATTTTTGTTTAGCAATAATACTTTTATGAACCACTTCTATAAATATACAGATTTTTCGCAGAGTCATAAAATTGACAGACTGGAGTCTGCTGGAAACAAACAAAAGGAAACATGGAAGATGGTTAACTCGTTACGTGGTATTGATAAATCTAAGAATTGTAAGTCACAACTGGATGCTAACACTATTAACTCTTTTTACTGTTCAGTTGCCGCTCAAGTTACTAGAGGCATTGCGGCAGGCGTTGCTGATCCATTGTCCCTCTTAGAAGGGACCCCTGCAGATTCCTTTTACTTTACACCGGTAACTGCTCTAGAAATAACTGATCCTTTACTACAAATCAAAAATAAAAATTTCTCTGGATGGGACGGGATTTCTGTAAGGCTTCTAGCTAGCCTTCCCCAGTCGGCCATCTCAGTATCAGCTGATGCTATGAACAGATCCTTTTTGAGCGGCGAATTTCCAGATCTACTTAAGAAAGCAATAATTGTTATTCCGATTTTTAAATAGTGAGAAGATGTTGCCTCTAATTATAGGCCAATATCTTTACTACCATCATTATTTAAAATCATGGAGAAGCTGCTTAAGAGATGAATGGTCCATTACTTGGAATTTAGAAAGGTTATAAATAGCTGTCAATTTGGCTTTCAATGCTTCAAAAAGACCAACGATGCTATTTTTCACTTGCTGGAGGAGCTGTATCTGGCGACTCTTCTCTGGCATGGTAGCGATACTCATGAACTGACCACATTAATTAACAAGGATTTGGTCAGTGTTGAGCGATGGTGCGACAGCAACTGTTTGTCATTTAATGTGTCAAAGACGAAGATTTTTACTTTTAAATGTGTGCTGAATGAAGTGAGCTTAGGCTCACAGAACATATTCATGAAAAATTTTAATAGGTTTTTAGGCTTAGTCATTGACAATAGGTTAAGGTTTGACAAACATATTGAGAAAATTAGCTGTAAATTGTCATCGGACCGTTTTGCAATAAAAGTAATTAAAAATGAATTGAATGCGAAAGTGGCTATAGATGTCTATTTCGCTTTAATCGATTCTCATCTGAGATATGGAGTTTGTTTGTTTTTGGGGGAATTCATCCAGCTTTCTATTTCAGTCACTGTTCGCTTTGCAGAGATACGTATGTGGACTTAAAAATAGAGGGTCATGTAAACTTTCTTTTATCAAAGAGCAAATTTTGACTCCTTCTTCATTTTTTGTTCTGGAATCTGTTTGTCTTACGCATAAAAATTATTCATTCATAATTCATTCCGTAAATTTAAATACTTAATACCCGATCATGCTTTAATATAAACTTACACATTCCTAATTCTTCCTTAACACAGAATTCCATTGTGTATAAAAGCAAGAAGATATTTAATCACCTGCCTCAGAGCTTTCGAATGATTGTAGAATATAAGCAATTTAGGAAGCAAGTTAAGGAATTGTTGCTCTTGAAGGCATATTGTGATATAGAGGAATACTTCTTGGATCATTTCTGATCTGGCTTTTCGTCTTTTTTGATCATACGTCATAACAATTTTGTCTATGATGGTGGTAGTTTGGTGCCCATAAGTAAGTGGCTTGCCTATTTTATTTTATTCTATTCTGTGTTTTGTCAAGAGTGTGTCATTTTGTCTCAACTTTATTTTATTCTGTGTTTAGTCAAGATTGTATCATTTTGTCTCAACTTTATTTTAATTATACATTGTATTTTCGATACAGTAAAACTAGTAAAAATTTTCTTAAAATACATAAAACCGTCATTGGTGGAAAACCATTGCCAAAAATGTTCTGATGGAATTTCTAAGGTGGTAGTTGCCGGTACTTTGTGTCGTTGAAGGCGTCGATACAGTAAAACTAGTAAACATTTTCTAAAATTTCATAAAATCGTTATTGGTGGAAAACCATTGCCAAAACTGCTCTGACCGAATTTCTACGGTGGTTGTTGTCGGTACTTAGTAGCATTTTAAGATCCTTTACAGGCGTAGCCGACTATATCTAAATCGGCCTCTCTTATTGGTCGATCCGCATGACCCTCCGCTCGCTTCGCTCGCTACGGGGGCTCAAGAAAAGGAAACTAACCAGGTGCAAACCCAATCTAACCCAAGACATACCCAAAATCAAGAAAAAAAGCTGTTTAGAAACATAATCTTTAAAAAAAAATGAAAAAAAGCAACGAGATTCGAACCCGTGTTTTCCAGGTGAGACCCAACTATCTAAACCTCTACACCACGAGAGCTCTTGCGACAAATTGATTGCATCACGAAGACATATTGTAATACGAGATGGATCGACCAATAGGAGAGGCCGATTTTGATATAGTCGGCTACGCCTGTAAAGGATCTTTAAACGCTACTTAGTATCGTTGAAGGCGTCGATACAGCATACATCATAGGCGTCGATAAAGAAGGCGTCGATATAGCATACGCGTCGATACAGCATACATCATAGGCGTCGATATAGTAAAACTAGTAAAAATTTTCTTAAAATTCATAAAATTATTATTGGTGGAAAACCATTGTCAAAACTGCTCTGATGGAATTTCTAAGGTGGTAGTTGCCGGTACTTAGTGTCGTTGTAGGCGTCGATACAGTTAAACTAGTAAAAATTTTCTAAAATTTCATAAAGGCACATCGAGCAAGTGACAGTGATTTCACATAACTTATTTATATGGGTAAACTCTCCTATCGGTGAGAGGATGGTTGGTCTCTTTTGGTATACCATCAAGTTCTTCTTCCTCTTCAATTATTCCACTATTAGGAATCGATTTGCCGTAACGCCTCTTGAAAAACACTTTCAAACTCAACGTCATCATTACCGTGCCATTAATTTTCATCATTTAAACTGCATTCATCATCTTAGCCTAATATATTTTACTTACACATAACCTATGATGTATGTTTACCTTACTGAATCTAGACATAGCCTGTAATATCAGTGTATTTAACACACCCTTTACCACTTTTCGGGAGCTAGTGATAACCCCGCGCAACTCATCGGGCAAGTGACAGTGATTTCACATAACTTATTTATATGAGTAAACTCGCCTGTCTGTGAGAGGATGGTTGATCTCGTTTCGAATAGCATCAAGTTCTTCTCCTCTTCATTTTACTCCACTTTTAGGAATCGATTTTCTGTAACGCCTCTTGATAAACACTTTCAACCTCATCATCATCGTGTCATTTATTTTCATCATTTCAACTACATTCATCATCTTGGCCTAATGTATTTTACTTACACATAACCTATGATATATGGTTTTTTCTTACTGAATCTAGACATAGTCCGTAATATTACAGTATTCAACACACCGATAAACCCACTTTTCGGGAGATGGTCATAGCCCTGCGCGGCACATCGGGCAGGTGACAGTCATTTCACATAACTTATTTATATGGGTAAACCCACCTGTCTGTGAGAGGATGATTGGGCTTTTTTGGTATACCATCAAGTTCTTCTTCCTCTTCATTTACTCCACTTTTAGGAATCGATTTGCCGTAACGCCTCTTGAAAAACACTTTCAACCTCATCATCCTTGTGTCATTTATTTTCATCATTTCAACTACATTCATCATCTTGGCCTTATGTATTTTACTTACACATAACCTATGATGTATGCTTTTCCTAACTGAATCTAGGCATAGTCCATAATATTAGTGTATTCAATTCAACACACCGATAGAGCCACCTTCGGAAGCTGGTCATAACCCTGCGGGCAAGTGACAGTCATTTCACATAACTTATTTATATCTCGTGTCTGTGAGAGGATTACTATAGAGTCTTTTGGTATACCATCAAATTCTTCTTCTTCTTCATTTATTCCAGTTTTAGGAATCGCCGTAACGCCTCTTGAAAAACACTTTCAACCTCATCATCATCGTGTCATTTATTTTCATCTTTTCAACTACATTCATCATCTTAGCCAATGTATTTAACTTGCACATAAAGTGTTTGCATAAGTTCAGTCTTATCGCATTGCACGATTCAAGCATTTCAAAGGCAAAGAAGAGTTCACTCGCATTAACTAGGTTATTTAGCTATGGCAACAGTTTTCTGGCTTTTGATTTATGAGGATACAAATTAGGAAAATCCAAAACCTATCGAAGGAGAAGCCGTAATCTTTAAGTTTAATTTAATCAGAGTACGTACAGTTTAAAATGCACGATCTTCAACTAGAGCCACCACAAAAAGAGGAAAGCAGGATTATTTTAATTAAAAAAACCCAGATTAATTTAGATATATTGTTCATAAAGGTATTTTGCAGCTTTTTCTCCCTCATCCAATTCAGCAAAGACAAAGGTGATTTTTGTTGTGCCAGTCGTGGAAGGAATGCAAAAAAAACACATTAAAATTGCAAATATGAAATCAGAAAGCATCCCAACACCCGATAGCTTTGTATGGAAACAGTTTTCTGGATTTTGCTGTAGGAAGCTGTGAATTTGGAAAAAAACCCAAACCTATGGAGGAAGTAGCCGCAATTTTTAAATACAAATAGCCATGATTGGAGTCAATTTTAAAAGCACTGGCTTGTGCGTTCACTTACAAACCAATTCAGCTCGATGGCACGGCCTCCCTAACGAAGGCAATTTCGTATGTCCTTCGGATTCAGCGCGTTTCCAAAGTGGTCGATAATTCATCCTCCAAGTACCACCTGCATTCTGAATCTTCTACGATCCGCAGTAGATGCAAATGCCTTCACGACTATACGTATACACCCATTCATTGAAATCAATGATGAAACTAACCCAAATTTAAAAAAGAAACAAACTGACAAAAAAATAGAAAACATGTCTCGCCACTGATGGGAATCGAACCCTGGCCGCCGTATCACAAGCACAACATCTAACCACTGCTCCACCAGACCCAATGAAAGCAATTCATTGGACCATAAATACTACACGTGAAGCTATTCCTGATAAAAATTTAAGTTAGTTCATGCGTGAAGCGAAATATTAGACATTCTAAAATAGTAAACAAACGCTCAATGCCGGTATACTACACAGTACACGTGAAGCTTTCATAGATCATCATTGATTTCAATGAATGGGTTTATACGCATAGTCTTATCAAATGCCTTTTCAAGCTTCATATTTCTCTCTTCAGAGCCAGAAACGCCCTCACCTCCCTTGTCCTGCTTATTCACTGCGTTTTTTAGAGTGGCGGTGGCCGTGCTGTATGACACACTTATTACAGGCTCAGGTCTTATTGAACGCATTGCGAAATCCTATGGTTTCTCCATACACACCCGCTCCAGTACCTGCACTATCCACGTTGGAGACGATTCCATTAACCGGACGTGGACTGCGATCTGTCCCCAACCACTCACTCCTATTGGAAATGCAAAATCTAAGAGGTCTTATTGATCTGATGGATGTTCTCCGTCCTTACTAAGATTTCCTGACATTCATCAGCCGCCATCCTCCAGATATGGATGTGCCCTTCGAGCATGTGACCTACGGAAATTTAATCAGTTGCAGCTGGAGCCACCACACGAAGAAGTAGAGTACCTATATTTTTATTCAATTAAAGTGGTGGACAAGATTTTGCAATTCACAATAGGAGTAATTATTCCGATCCATCAGAGTTGAGGTTCTACAAGAGATGAGATGATCTTGTTTGTTCGTCTTTTTTCCTTGTTGGTTTATGATGCAACTGTATTAGGAGTTAATGGTTGTTGTGATCACTCTTCATAATTAGATATTCGAATGACGAACAAGGAGGAAGGACATTGCCTTGAAGTAGAAATGACAATTATTAGGTAACCAGACAAAACATGAACGTCACCTAAATAAACATAAGGAAAACAACAGACAGATTGCTAAATGTATTAAACAGAATGAATGAAGAACATTGCCATAAAGCGTAAACGATAATACAATGATTTTGTCAGTTGATAAGACAAATAAATACATCTACTGAAGACGCGGGTTACTGATACAATTGTTTCGTCAAAAGGATCAACGACAAAGATGAAATGAAAGGATTGGCATTGCTTTGAAGCAAAAATGGTAATGATTTCGGCAGTTGACCAAGTAAGACATAATGGGCATTATTAATAAACATATTGATTATAAGGGAAACGTACAAAAATATTGCTCCTATTCGTGGTCAGTGGCAAAAAGCAAATGTTATTATTTAAGCATAACAGGAAACAGAAAATGAATATAGAGAACGTTGCCCGTCAAGTTCTGGGTCAGTATCTCAAGTATATCACTTCTAAGGTATGTAACGTTTAATGGGGCTTTCTCCACGAGACAGTTGATCAGGAGCGTATACCTGACCCGCTTCTCTTCCATATTTTTATTAATGACCCTGTAAACTTTAGGATTGAGATCCGAGATCTAGTATTATTTGCAGATGATACTACATTATTATAATTCTTTCATCTCTCGCAGCCTCTTAAGGTCATTGTTTTGTAGCATACATACAAGTTTACGATCTAATCAGAAGTTACCTCAGAGCACCGAGGTTAAGATTCTGGGTGTTTTTCTGGACATGGTACGAATGTATTGGTTATCTTGGCACTAGAGGCGACGTTTCTCTTACTCAACCTATCCAGATCTGTTTCACCTAAAAAATTTTACTCTGCGCGTATGATGATTATTTTGGTTTCAACATGTCCTACGTAATCTAGAACTGGGGACATTTGACCTATGCGATCAAAATTTTGAAACTTCAGCATCAATATCTGAGGTCAATGCTGAGACTTGTACAATATTCTACTTCATTTTATTCTATGTAACGAATCTACTCAAAAGTAGATAATCTAACATCAGAGTTTATCATATCAATTCACTGCCGAAGCACCAAAGACAGATTTATAACTACTTATAACATCAAAGTTTCTTTCCAAAATACAAGTGTTTTTGATAGTTGTAATATCACTCCTTAGTCTTTGCCGAGTTAAATTGTAACTGAGTCATTCAGCACTCCAAAGAGCGACCAGTAATTTCCGTGCGGGAAAATTTTCTCCGACGTGACGCCAATCTCGTAACTAATAAACAAATAAGTCACAGTGTTTATTGAACGATGACGACCTCAAATCGCTTCGTATTTTAAATAAAAGATTGCCTAAGTGATATAAAAAATATATAGATAATCCATTACTCTACGAAAAAATTGAACTTGACCATTAACAATTACAACTGTGAAGTTACGCGGTTTATAGGCGCCACCATATTCTAGATTTTAATAACGAAAGATTTCAGGTTTTAGGTGATTTATTTGATAGTGATGTAACGCAACACTTTGCTGTTTTTCTATAAGAAAAGGTTCTCTGTAATCCCAGCTTTTCATCTCCTCCCAGCGATTATTATACGTATATGTATTATTTTTTATTCCTGTCTATATGTCGTTAATACATGGATAAAGTTACAGAGGAAACATCGATGATGATTACTTTCCTTGGCGGGCGGCACTTGTCTCTTGATTCCCCCAAATTTAGGCTTCATTTGAAAAGTCACACCAAATAGTGTAAATGTAATATAAATATAGATAATATGTGGTCGACACACGACGATAATCTATTCCAAGAGGAACGGAAGCCAAATAGTACAAAGAAACATGAACACCGGAAGGCGACAATAAGCGAGAACAAGGATACAGAAACACCAGAAGGCGAAACAGGAGGTAGAGATGTCCTTTATATTGGCAGGTCTTCTTTATATGAATAAAATCAGCAATTGGAAAAGATGAACCGAAGTGGGAAAAATTCTTCATCCAGCAGGAGAGAAATCTAGATCGTAGTAGTTGAGGGGCGGATAACGGTCCTTGCTAATAAGCCCGGGGACCCTTGCAGGGTACCGCCGCGCCGGTCTCCTGTCAACCACCCCACATCCAGTCTACTCCGCTACAACTGATTTCCTGATGATGGACAGGATCTCCTCCATGTCAGGCACACAGTCTCCTCCTCCTGCAATATTGCCCAGACAATCATTTTCTTCCCCGCACCCTTGGCAAGTAGGGATCCCCCATCAGGCTGATGTGTCTCCTTGAGATGCAGTGCCCTATAAGGGCCCCTACCAGGGTACCCAGGGACAGACTATTCCTCGCCAAGAGCCTAGATCGGATGTAACAACGTCGGTGTCGTGGACGTTCAGGCTTACGTTAAATATCTTCTATATTGTTTTGGCTAATTCCTTCCTGTTTTATATAAACTTTTTATATATTTCCTATGCGCTTTGCTTATTTATATTTTAAATCACTTATATTTGTTAATTTTTCTCCCCGTTACTATGTGTTTTGTTAAAAATTGAAAATAAAGCATCTGAGAAGTGATGACGCAAAATATACCACAATGAAAACTAACAATTAATTTAATTATCATTTTAGGAAATGAAGAGTTCGATTTCATCATTGCTGGCACGGGAACCGCTGGTGGTGTTCTGGCTAACAGGTTAACAGAAGATGATTTTGAGGTACTTGCATTAGAGGCCGGTGAAGAGGCACCAACTCTGTCGAGTATGCTGGGTATGAGCGTGTACCTTCATCATTCTGGATTAAACTGGGGATATAACACAACAACGCAAAATTTTGGATGTCAAGGTAAGTCTGCAGCAGTATGTATGCAATTTTAACGGCAATCTTTGGTCATAGCAGTCAAATAGAATTACTATAAAAAATTTTTTAATTGGTATTATGAGTTAAAGCCATCGTTATGGTACAAATAGGGAAGAGGACATTCAAAATTAGATAATTTCAATATATTTTTAGGCGAGGGTTGTTTCTACGGTATCATTGCAAGTAGAAAGCTTTTAGGGATACCCATGACCCTGTCATAGAAAACCATCAAATAATGAGAGGAAGAGTCGCCGTAGGGCTTGATGTGGAGAATCGTATTTAGAGGCAAATTTGAGCGTGAACAAAACCAAACACTGACTGAATGAACTACATTACCACTGAATGAGGTTATGCTGATGCTGCTTTACCCAGAAACTTAGTTTGAGATGTTTCGGACCGCTCAACTAAGGGCATCTGACCTCAGTCATAGTCCACTATTTCATTTCATCCCCCTTCTGCCACTGTATTTCGGTGTGTAAAAGATGCCCTCTGCTGTCTGGAAGTGAAAAAGTGTGCTGAAAAGAATGTTGGCTCAATGGCACTATATTTTTGAGCCTTCAAGGTGTCGAACATGTAAAGTGGTAGCTATGAGCTGAACCTTTGCAGGCACAGACAGAAATGTGGACTTCTTCTGGCTAGAACACCCGATTCTTCCTCGGGGAGAAACAACGGTAACTGAACGATAGCTACGTGTTCACCAAAAATGGCGTCAAAAGAGACCCTACAAAACGCGTGTTGACTCGACCTAAGACGAAACGGAAGTCTGAATGAGACTATAGGAATGTTCCCCTCATGCGACCAGAGTTTCTATAACCACAAGGATGACTTCCGGTTCGTCTTCGGTCGAATGAACACGTGTCGGGTAACGGCCTTTTCGTCTTTAGCTATATATGATCTGTTTGGGGGGCGCGTGGTGAGCGTTTGGGGACCGTTTCGATTCCCCGAGGAAGAATCGGACGTCCAGCCGAGGGTCTGAGCCCCGTGCATGTACAAGATTTAAATGTTTGTGAACGTCCAGCCGGTGGTGTTCGAACCTTAAAACAAGCCGTGCATGATAAGTCGGAGCCTCCAGGAGTACATACTCGACATACTGGAGGGTCTAAAAATAGTGTCTCTGTCCACCAGGGTGTAATCAATCTGGAAGGGTTGCTCCAGCTCTTGCTAAGCTCGGACAGGGGTCTTCACTGGCTGATTACTCAAAGACCAACAGAGAGTCTTACTACTTCTATAACCACAAGGATATCACATATCAAATAGACAAAAATACCTATTTGATGGGGACCAATATCTATACATGCAGGGAATTGTGCTAACCTCTTGCTGATGATACATGGAACATACTTCTCTCAATAAGATTTACCATTAGAAAATAGTAACCATAATTCTATTAATAGAAAGTCTACCTAGAAGTAAAATATCTGAGTCAGCGTTCCATCAACAAGGTAGATATAAGAGCTGCCATAATTTGATTCAAGTGGTACGGTACGATACACGGTGATCAATAATCTGCAAGCGCAGAGCTGGGTAACACAGAAGGAACATATATTATCAAGATATTTTCCAATAAACTAAATCTCTTGAAGATCTTAGTATAATAATCAACTTCAGGTACGGGCATGGAATCAAATAACTTCCCCACTCAGAAGTCGTTTATCTAACATCAAACCTGGTGTAAATACACAACTAGTGTTTATTAAGGGTTTATATACTGATGGGGAATGCAAAAGACTCCTTGGTATTCCTTTAAAAGAGCATACAAAATATTCGAAAGGAAACGACAGCATCTGGAGTTGCAAACCTCACTTGGTTACGTCAACATAGAATCTTGAATCATTTCGAAAGAACAACGCTGGAAGATCTTCACGTTTGATTAATTTATAAGGGGTTTCTTTCCACACCAAAGCGTTTGATGATGATGACTAATAGTTAACTTCTTGGATTTCATGAAATTTAAATGAAATTTTAATAAACATTACACAAACCACCACTTGTTCTCATAACATAGAATAGAGCTGAAGGATCTTCACATTGGACCAATAAGGACCTTTCTTACTGCATCAAAGCATTGATTCATGTCATGATCAATCATCCAAACGAATCCGAACAAGTGTTGGTACGGCAATAAGGAGACCTTGAAGAAATCGAGTGGATTTTGTTCACGGATTTATATTGCCGCAGGTTCGTTCGTTCGTTCCTTCATCGGTAATAAGAACTTATTAATACGTAATACCCACACACCCTTCAACTTGTTTTGCAGATATGTGGCCATACCCAATGACCATGGTCAATTCTGAGTCCTTGGATTGGCCATCGCACAGTCCAGGACTCATTCCACTTGAACATTTGTGCCTAATATATATAGGCCGGTTTATGCCTAATCTCCATCTCCTTCGGTCTTCCCAATCTTCCACTGCTAAGTTCCTTTCACTCATGGCTTTGTGAACTGTCTGCTGCCATTTTATTTTAGGTCTGCCTCTTTTCCTCTTGATACCAGCATTTGGTGTACGTGCCCATATCACGTTAGTTGTTTAACATTTACATCATGAGCTACTGATCCTTCCACACCCATTCGTTGACTTATCACCTCATTTCTAATTCGGTCCCTTCTTGATATGCATAAAGATCTCCTCATCGCATCCATCTTTACTGCTTCCAGTCTCGCTTACTTTCCATGTCTCTGCTCCATATAGTAAAGTGCTCTTTACCATTGTTTCATATATGTTATATTTTCTTTTCTTAGTAATTTCCTTACTCCATGCCTAAAGCCATACTATAACTCTTTTGGCCTACGCCTACATAATTCTTCTCTCGATCTCTTTGATGTCAGTTCCTGTTCTGTCGAATGTAACACCCAGGTATACGTATTCTTGACAAGAGGAAATTTGTTCATTATCGAATTTTAGATAGTTTGGCTCCTCACCCACACATAAATACTTTGTCAACTGTAGAGGATAAATACATCACACATCCGTCGTCCAGCTGAACATCCATACAATGAATTTTAGTCTTCCATTTCTTCAATGCGCATGCTATATATATATTTTGAAGAGGGTTGGTGAAATGCAACATCCCTGTCTTAACCCCCTAGTAACTGGGAATTCTTCAGTTATGTATTTTCCCATTTTTATTCTTGATCTTGAGTTTTTATAGAGATCTTGAACAGCATGAATCAGAGTGTAACTAATATTTGCTTTTTCTAGAGTTTCCCATAATTTGCGAATTGGTACTGTGTCGAAAGCTTTTTGAAGGTCCACAAAGGATATGAGTTTCTATGTTTTTTGCAGCTCTTCTTCTATTATTTGTTTTAAACAGAAGACATTGTCGGTGCATGATCTTCCTGCTCTAAAACCGCTTTACTCTTCTTCTTCATTCCGCCCAAAGTATTCCTCTATTAGGTCCCGCAAGAGCCTGCCATAAAATCTACTCATGGTGCTAGCGACTGAAATTTCTCTATAGTTGATGCAGTTTCTCTTATCTCCTTTTTTTGTGGTTCTGGTACTGCATGCGCATTAAGGCATTTGTTGATCTTTCTATTCTTTTGGCTTTATTGTTTGCAGGAATGCGTTGCCTTTTCCTATATTTTTAAGGGCTCCTCCTAATAACGCTTACTAAATATTGGTAGAAATATGGATAGCAAGTGATCGAGGACCAATTTAGACATGCAATTGACATATACAGTTCTCTAGGGGTACCAAGGACAGCTAGAAAAGAATGGGTGGTCTAGGAACCAAAAGAACTTTTATACTCAAATTGCTTTAGATGGAGGTTCCTTTCGATTTTTCGTCAGCAGTAATATTTTACAAATGCACGATACCCGATGTCCGTAGTCAATTTTGAGTCTTTGGATGGCCATCGCACAATCCAGATCTTATGGCAGTTGAACGTTTATGCAATGCAGTCTCTCGTAATGATGTCGAGTAAATGTTCCTAGAAATAGGAATTCAACTGATCGCAGATCAAATATGATGTTTAATTTCGACAATGAATCATCGCTGTAGTTCTTATTGGAACATAGACACCAAGGAGCAAATGCGTTTTCTAGGAACGAAACATCAACCTAAATAAATGTGAGTAGGTATAGAACTTCTGTACTCAAATTTCTTTAGATGGAGATTTCTTTCTTCCTTCATTGGGAATAATATTTTACAAATCTACCATACCCGTTGCTCATAGTTAATTTTGAGTCTTTGGATTGACCATCCCATAGTCCAGATCTGATGACAGTTGAACGTTTGTCCGATACGGTCTCTCGTAATGATGTCGAATAAATGGTGGTAGAAATATCAAATTCAACTGACCGCAGATTAAATAAGATGTTTAATTTCGAGAATGGATCATCGCTGTAGTTCTTAGTAGAGTATACACAGTTATCTAGGAGTACCAAGGATAGCAAGGAGCAAATGCGTTTTCTAGGAACGGAACATTCACCTCAAGAAATTTGAGTATAAAGCTTTTATACTCATTTTTTGTAGGTAGAGGTTCCTTTTGTTCCTCTTCGGCACGGCAACGATACTTTCCAAAGGTACTATACCCGATGCCCCTAGCCAATTTTGAGCCTTAGGATTGACCATCCCACCGTCCAGATCTCATGCCAGTTGAACAATGGTGCAATATGTGAAATTATGTGATTCAATTGATCGCAGATCAAATTAAATGTTTAATTTCATGAATGGACCATCGCTGTAGTTCTTATTAGAATGTTTGCAGTTCTCTACGGGTACCAAGGACAGCAAGAACAGAGTGCCTTTTTTTAGGAACGAAAAGAACTTTTGTACTGTAATTTCCTTAGATGGAGGTTTCTTTCGTTTCTTGATCGGCATATCAATTTTGAGCCTTTGGATTGACCATCCCACACTCCAGAACTCATGTCAGTTGAACGTTTGTGTGATATGGTTTCTCGTAATGATGTTGAATAAATGTTAGTAGAAATATGGAATTCAATTGATCACCGATCAAATCAGACTTGTAATATCGAGAATGGACCATCACTGTGAATAGGGGTGCTAATTTCAAAATAAACTTCTAAAAATATTGATGCTTAAAAAACCTTTGAAGTATGTTGTACAAAATCGTGTATCTCCTGTAACCGTAAAAATTAAAATAACAATAATAAAGCAAAAAAAAAAACGAAGAGTATTAAGAAAGGATAATGCTAGAGTGATGCTGATTATGCATTATGTAGGGTATTTTTGTGTAAATAAAATGGTCTAAATTTTGACTGAAAATAGGAAGTGCTGTCTGTAGCCTTCGTGCAACTTATAATACAAATAAAGACCATTCAAATCAAATCAATTATTCAGGAGAAATTTACATAAAACTTGATAAATTCCTTACCAAGACAACAATTCAGAAAAATATTAACAGAACAACTATATAGTGGTAAATTCCTGAAGGTATACAGGGAAAGTGCATTTTCACAAGAAATAACTGATTACTAGCGGTAAATAGTTTTTGTTAATAAAACCACATATTATTATTATTTGCATTTATTTACACCACATTATCAACAAGTAATTGGAACTGTTTTCTGCATTCCAATAATCGACAAAAACGAGCACGGTTAAACTATATAATATCCCAAATAACTTAAATTTATGCAGCGATTGATTGTGTTAGTGGTTTGCGAAATCACTACTAAGCAAAAATAATTAATAACACATATTTTAATTTGTTCCAGGTTTCTATATTTGACGTAATAATTGGCATTTTATGAATAATAAATTGCCTTTAGTGGTGCACAGCAGATTAAAATCGATATTTTGTTAAAGCCGAATAAGTTATAATTATTCCAGAGCAGTTTACATGAGTTGGTCAATCTGGCCTTGTGATATATTTTTTTAAATGGTAGTAAGACAGGGCCTCATTCAGGATGGTGGGCAAACAGAACGTGGCGGAATTTAGGATTCGCTCTACGTAAAAAAAAATAGTTAAGCCGCAAGTTCATCACAAATAAAGAAAATTAAAGAATATAAAAAGCAACGTCCTTTTCTCAAACACAAACCCTTTAAAATTAATAATATTAATAATAACAATAATAATAATAATAATAATAATAATAATAATAATAATAATAATAATAATAATAATAACAATAATAATAATAATAGTAATAATGTTTTCCAAGCCTAGCTCGATGATGTATGGAAGTATTGGACGAACCCTCAAAATTCCCCAAGTTTCTTATACAGGGAAACACTTACATGCTGTTCAAGAAGGGCGACTCCGCTATACCGAGCAACGATAGACCAACCACGTGCCTGTCGGTAGTATACAAACTCTTCAAGTCACGTCACAAGAGCAAAGGTTGTATACGAGGATCAGCTGGGTGCAAACATAGACTTTCCATGCAGTGCAGATGCAGTGGTTATAAAATAGGTTCAGACTAGTAAGAGAGATCCCAATTTGTGCTATATTGACTACCGCAAGGCTTTCGATTCAGTATCTCATGATTGGCTGATGAAGGTACTGGAAATTTACAAGATTTGCCCGAAAATAAGAGCGGTGCTCCAACATCTTATGAGCATCTGGCGGACCAATATCCTTGTCAACAACAACAATGCTGGTAAAGTCAAGATATCCAGAGGTATTTTTCAAGGAGACTCTTTATCACCTGTGTGGTTCTGTCTGGCTCTGAACCCTCTTTCTACGCTACTGCTAACATCAGGAACGGGCGGAGGTTATCCCATCTATTGTACATGGCTGACCTAAAGCTCTTTGCACAGAACCAGACTGGATTGCACTCTCTAATTAACACCGTTAAGACCATCAGAGGGGACATAAGCATGTCATTTGGACTTGACAAATACGCCATCATCAACATCAAAAGGGGCGCCGTGGAAATCCAAGAAGATCAATACCAGAATACCGAAAACTTACATCCCGAAGATACATACCAGTATTTAGGAATTCCTCAGAACCAACATATCGACCACACGCACCTGAAAAATATGTTCTCCGAGAAATACAAAAATAGAGTACTCAAGGTTCTAAACACCAAACTTTCATCTAAGAACGAGATCACCGCCTTGAACACCTGGGCAGTTCCTCTCTTAACCTACACCTTTGGTATCCTTAGTGGTCTGAAGCGGACCTAAATGGACTCGAAGGCTATCCCGCCGGCTATCTAGGACGTCACAATCAAGTGGCCAAAGTCATCCACCAACAGCTGGCTCTCAAGAACGGACTCCTTCATATAAGCCCACCGTATTACAAATACGAGCCCCAGTATTGGAAACAGATAAAGCGGCACTGTATTGGGACAGGCCTATAATAACGGATAGAACGGTGGACTACAACAGACCGGAGATCGTTATCATAGATAAGGAGAATAAGACTGGAACCATCATTGATATAGCTGTGCCGCTATCTCATAACGTCAGAAGAACTGAGATAGAAAAAGTCACAAAATACGAAAACCTTGCAGCAGAGCTGAAGAACCTCTGGCAGCTGACTAAAGTCTTCACAATCCCGCTAGTAATTTTGGCTGAAGGGATCATTTCGAAGAATCTCTCTAAACATTTTCAGGATTTCGGATTATCCCAAAACATCATTGGATACACGCAGAAGGCAGTTATACTTTAGACGTGCCATATAACTCGTAAATTCCTGAACGAAGCCTGAGTGAGAGGAACTGAATTGTTTTTCCACCAGGTTACCCCAGCCTAGTAATCAGGCTAAATCGTTACCAGCGGGTAACAATCCAGGGTTAGCCTGGATGATAATAATAATAATAATAATAGTAATAAGAATAATAATAATAATAATAATAATAATAATAATAATAATAATAATATAATCATATACAAATACAGATGGATCATCATATCCCACAAGAAGAACTCTCAGACACCATCAAACATGCTCACAACTGGAAATGCCCAGGAGCAGATAAAATACAAAATTTTTGGTATAAGCAGCTCACATTTACACATGAAGCACTCACCAGGGAAATAACCAAAATTATTCTGAATCCAGACACATTTCCAAAATTCCTGACACAAGGCAATACATATGTTAAACAAAAAACACAGACACAAAGAATTCAGGTAACTATAGACCAATAGAATGCCTTACTACATTATATAAAATAATAACAGCTTCCATATGCCAGAAAATAGAACACTTAACAAAACATAACATACTTATAGAGGAACAAAAAGGCTGCAGAAAATTCAGCCAGGGATGTAAAGAACAATTAATAGATACGGTCATTCTAAAACAGACCGAAGAGAAACGCAGAAATCTACACACCTGCTACATAGATTATAAAAAGGCTTTTGACTCCGTACCACATAGCTGGTTAACAAAAATCTTAGATATCTACAAAATAGACACAAAAATCAAAACATTCTTGACGGAAATAATGAAAACCTGGAGAACGAAAATTACCATAACCTCAGAATTAGAAACCGTACAGACAGATGAACTATACATTCGACGAGGCATATTCCAGGGCGATGCACTGAGTGCTTTATGGTTCTGCATATGCCTAAAGCCACTCTCAAACGCACTAAATAACTCCAAATATGGGTTTAACATAAAACATAAAAAAACGACACAACATAAAATCAACCATCTTTTATATATGGACGATATAAAAATATACGCGCCAACACTAACACAACTTAAAGGACTGCTCAAGATCACAAAAACATTTACAACAAATATACAAATGGAATTTGGTATAAGTAAATGCAAAGCATTACCTACCGAAACAAGTAAATAGAAATCCTGGAATACTGCATCAAGGCGATGTAATAACGGATAACGTCGGGAAAGCGGAGGCCTTCGCAGACTGCCTGGAGGGCGTCTTTAGCGAGACACCAAACACTACTCCATTCCATGACACTGTAGATGTTGCAGTGGAAAACTTCATCTCCACAAAGTATCCTATCGCCCCGGAAGTGCTAAGCAAACTACTAATAACTCCGCTGGACATCAAGAGAGTTCTTGCCCGCCTACCCGGAAACAAAGCCCCCGGTCCTGACGGCATTCCGTATATTCTGCTTAAGAATATGCCGAATAAAGCCGTCATCCACTTTATGCACATTATAAATGCTATTTTACGCCTCCAATATTTTCCGCTCCCCTGGAAGAAAGCGGTGATAATACTGTTTCCTAAACCGGGCAAAGATGCGAGACTAACAGCCTCGTATCGCCCCATATCTCTGCTAGACACGTTGGGCAAAGTAGCCGAGAAACTCGTAATGTCGAGAATTAACAATGTTGTTGAGAGTCTGAGGATTCTGCCACATGCGCAGTTCGGCTTTCGCCGCGGTCACAGCACTACTATGCTCGCGGCGAAAGTCGCGCAAGATACGCTCAACGGCTTTAACGAGAGCAAGGCAACGGCATTGTTACTTCTCGACATAGAGAAAGCATTCGACAAGGTATGGCACAATGGGCTCATATACAAGCTT
Organism: Pissodes strobi; assembly: GCA_016904865.1. Classification (NCBI taxonomy): domain Eukaryota; kingdom Metazoa; phylum Arthropoda; class Insecta; order Coleoptera; family Curculionidae; genus Pissodes; species Pissodes strobi. The sequence continues at coordinate 18,475 of JAEQML010067327.1, forward strand.
TTTGCTATTCACGGAATGCCACTTCATATAGCATCCCTCATTGAGTCGTACCTTGCGAATCGCTCATTCTCGGTTCGTGTCCACAATAGCACATCAGGGCCAAGGCGCATCAAGGCCGGCGTGCCCCAAGGAACAGTATTATCCCCGCAAATATTCAGTCATTTTATAGCTGACTTTCCATCTCACCCCTCAACTTCCTTTGCCCTGTATGCTGATGACACTGTGATCTATTCACAATCGTCAGACATACAGGTCGCAAAGCATAATCTCTCTTAACATCTTAACCTTCTAGCTCCCTTTTATAGGGACTGGAAAATATCCTTGAATGCGGCGAAGACAGAACTAGGGATTTTGACATGTAAACGTAACGTCGACATGACGCCAATAGTAATTGGCAACGCGGCTATCACGCCAAATGACCCAGTCAAATACCTAGGGATAGTCTTTGACCGCAAGCTCCTTTTTTCCAAGCACGTCGCGGCAATAAGGGCTAAGAACATAGCAACACAAAAGAGTTTAAATCCTCTCATACGAACTAGATCTTACATGAGCCCGACTAACAAACTCACGATTTACAAAACAATCATTAGACCGACACTTCTCTACGGGGCGCCTGTCTGGTGCTCCGTAGCGAAGACCCACCTGAAACATATACAAACAATACAGAACAGATACCTGCGGGCTGCTTTCTCCCTGACACTATGGGATCGCGTACGTGTCAT